>JAMPIV010013224.1:0-207500 GCA_024509875.1 Oreohelix idahoensis
ATAGTAATTAGAAGTACTTAGTGTATTTACTGGTTAGAGATTTAGCTTGTATATTATTATATTGTCTAAAAAGTATGGCGGAGTTGGCAAAATTTAGATCAGCTGCTGTGCTCACCGCGAAGGAGATGGGAATGGATGGTCAAATTTTAATTCAATATGTAACGGCTGAATGTGATAAATATATTGAACGGGAAGAAAGGAGATTAGAAAAAGAGGCTGAAAGAAAATTAGAGGCTGAAAGGTTAGCTGAAGAGAAGAGGTTACAAATTGAGGCTGATAGAGACATTAAGAGGCTGCAGATTGAGGCAGAAGAAAAACGACAGCAAAGGGAGGCAGAAGAAAAAAGGTTGACTGCCGAAAGGGAGGCAGAAGAAAAAAGGTTGACTGCCGAAAGGGAGGCAGAAGAAAAAAAGGCCGAAAGGGAAGCAGAAGATAGAAGGTTGCAAAGGGAGCACGAATTACGACTAAGGGAGCTGGAATTACAAGGCCCGGCCCCTGAAAATGGTGCCAGCCCTTTTGCCTCAGATGCTACGCCCAGTCTGGGAGCCTCAAACTCAGCTATGGGGTTTCATTTAGACCATTTTGTTGAAAAAGACGATGACATAGAGGGGTACCTAGGACGTTTTGAGTTATTAGCTACTACATATGGGTTAGAGAGAGAGGTGGAGTTTAAAGCTATCACAGGGATTGAGAGGTACTTCTTATGAAGTATTTGCCAAAATGAACAGGGAAGACCAAGACAATTATGACATGTTAAAGCAGGCTTTGTTATTAAGGTACGAGAAGAATGGTGAATTTTATCGTAAGAAATTTAGAAATGCCAAACTGTTGTCTGGGGAGACATACCACCAATTCTCTGCCAGACTAGAAACCTATTTGGAGAAATGGACGGCTCTGGGGAAGACCCAAGATCTTAAAGAAATGATCATGATTGAGCAATTGAGAGAGTCCATGGCTCCAGACATGAGAAAATTTCTCATGGAACAAGGTGCAGAGAAGTTGGGGGAAGTTTTAAATGTTGCTGAGAGGTATCAGGCAGCCCAGGCAGAGGTAAGTGGTGCTAAGAAGAAGCACATAGACAATTTTAAAGCTCCACAGCAATTTAATAAATTTGATAATAGAGAGCAGGGAAATAAAGGTAGGACAAACTTTGAGCGGCCAAGAAATGACTATCGCGACAGAAACTCACAGTTCAATGACCAAAAGTTCAATGAAAAAAAACCGTTGAACCAAGGAAAAAGATGGTGTAAATGGTGCAAGAAGGATAACCATAACACCGAATTTTGTAGAAGGAAACCTTCAAACATTGCTGCAATGAAGTCGGGGACGCAAAGATTAAAGGTTAATCCTAATGGACAACAGGAACCTTATCACCCCCCAGTTTGTGAGGATGTTATTTGTAATGGGGTCACCATAAGGTGCCTTTATGATACAGGTTTGGATTATGATTCAGTTGTGAAGTCTAGCCTAGTGGACCCAAGTCAGTATACCACAGAAACAGTGGAAATACAAGGGGCGACTAAGGACATACCACTCATGACACTTCCCATCGCAAGGATAACGGTGAAAACTCGCTATGTGGAAGGAGAAATCAGAGCAGCAGTGATAGATGAACCAATCTACCCTCTGATATTGGGGTGTAGATACGTCTTCTTGGGGAATCCCGAGAAACCGGTGATCATGGCGACAGTGCAGACCAGGTCACAGAAGAAGGAGGAAGAAGGTGAACCTATAAATGCTCATCCAGAGGAGATGAGGAAGGCGCAGGCTGAGGATAGGACACTCAAGCCCTGTTTTAAAAAATTGCCCAAATGCCACACACCTCCGAGCAAGGGGGAATATTTCATGAAGAACAAACTCTTATACAGGAAGACAGGAACTAGATCCCCTGGTCACGGACAGTTAGTTCTTCCCAAGATATATAGGGCAAACTTAATAAGGAGTTTACATGTTGGAACAGATGGTGACCATGAGAAAGTCGGTACCATCTGCCAAAAGATTGCTCGAAAATACTATTGGCCCGACGTAAATGTCGATGTTGAAAACTTTGTAGAAGCATGTGGCGTATTTCATGAGGGAACACCCACAAAGGGAAAATATGTGCAGAACCTAGAAACGCCACGGGGCAACTTTAGGCCTGAAAGGAAAACTAATTATACTCGGGTAGACAAAGTGGAATGGGAGCCCCCTTTTCACACCCAGTCTTCACTTGAATGGATTAACATGGCCACTATGCGAAGAGTACAAAGAAGAAATTTTACCCAGGATAAGATGACAATCCCTCGGTCAGACTTATATAAACTGGAAGAACAGACAAGAGAGCGAAGATCTCTCATAAACAATCTTAAGTGGGGAGACAAACCCCAGAGAAAAATTGGTAGTGGTCGATTTGTGAGTGATGATTCTAGGAAGAAAAGTCCTCATTATAGAGCTTCTAATGGACGGGACCCGATGGGTTCCATGAAAAATAAGTGTGATAAATTAAAGATCCAGATGTAACTTTATTAAGGACCTGGACAGATGAGAAGGCGGAAGAGACTGTTACCTCATCGTATCAATATGTGAACGAACTGACCACTCGTTTGAAAGCTGGATGGAAACTGGCAAATGATAATTTGAAACAAGCCAGGAAGAAACATGCAGCATATTTTAATAGGAAGGCAAAGGACAGGGAACTGGCAGTCGGAGAGAAGGTGCTGCTTCTACTACCCGGAAGCCAGAATAAATTACAAATTGGTTGGCAAGGTCCATATACGGTTCTAGAGAAGGTGTCTAGAACAAACTATAAAATTGACAAAAAGGGGAAGGAGAAAGTTTATCATGTAAACCTGTTAAAGAAGTATCTGGACAGACCACTCCAGGAAAGCACCCCCTTATTGACCTTGGCTATTGCAACCCAGATGCAAAAAGAACCACTCACCTCACATGAATACCCATTACATCCTTGTGAAACAGCAGCACAGGTAAAAGTCAGTAAGCACCTGACTAAAAACCAGAGGGAGAGAGTTCAACAGGTTCTGGAGGAACATACAGATGTATTAACAGATAAACCAGGCCATATAAATTTGTTACAGTATGACATGAAACTGGTAGACTCAAACCCAATCTGTATGAGAGCCTATTCTATTCCGTTCGCGAAGGAGAAGGCATTGAAGGAAGAAATAGAGTATTTGTTGAAGGAGGGGATTATTTCGCACAGTGAATCATCTTTTAGTTCTAGTGTCGTTTTGTTGAGGAAACCGTCTGGGGAACACAGACTGTGCATAGATTACAGGAAACTGAATGCTGTCACAGAAGGACAAGTGGATCCATTACCAGACACAAAACAGTTATTTGCCAGACTGAACAAGGCAAAATATTTTTCAAAGGTGGATCTTAGTAAAGGCTATTACCAGATCCCAGTGAAGCCTGAAGTGAGACCTTATTTGGCTTTTAGCACTTCGGATGGACATTATGAATTCAATATGCTACCATTCGGACTGAAAAATGCTCCGAGTGTGTTTTCAAGGATGATGCGAAAATTGTTGGATCCCCTGAATAACCCATGTATCACGAATTTCATGGATGATATTCTCGTCGCCACAGAGACATTTGAAGAACACATTGAAGCTCTGGAGATGTTGTTTGATAGACTTCGGGAGGCGAACTTAACTGCTAGGCCAACAAAATGTTGTATTGGATGCAAAGAGTTGGAATTCTTGGGACACACTGTATATCAGGGTAATATGACCCCTGATCCTAAGAACTTGGAAAAACTGCAGAGAGCACCTAGGCCACAAACAAAAAAGGACGTGCGATCATTCGTGTCGTTATGCGGATTTTATCAGAAATACATCAAAAATTTTAACGCTATTTGTGCTCCTCTGACTGATCTGACTCGCAAGGGACTTCCAGATAAAATTATTTGGACTGCACAATGTGAACTAGCGTTCCAAGAGTTAAAGGAAAAACTCACTAGCAAGCCTATTCTCAAACTGCCTGATTTGACACAGGACTTTGTCTTAAGAACCGATGCAAGTAATGTAGGACTCGGAGGGGCTTTGTTGCAAAGATCATCTTCACCTGATGGGGAACTGAAACCAGTCGCTTATGCAAGCCGCAAATTGAATAAGGCGGAACAAGGATACTCCACAAGCGAAAAAGAATGTTTAGCATTAATCTGGGCAATAAAGAAGTTTCAAATCTATCTGTATGGTAGGACTTTTGTGGTGGAGACGGACCATCAGCCTCTCGTATTCTTATCTCAGGCTAAGCATGAAAACGCAAGATTGCTGAGGTGGTCTTTATTGCTTCAACCTTATCAGTTTAGTATCCAATATATCCCAGGCAAATTGAATGTCGGTGCAGATTTCCTCCGTCGGCACCCCTGTGATCAAAATTAGAGTAGTGGCAGACGTGAGGAGTAATTTTACCTATGTGTATCGCTGGTTTTGGAACTTGCCATAGGCATGTTTTCAAGTGGGGAGATGTGTAGTGAAATTGACAGAGATACAACGGTAAAATACCTCCAAAGATAACATTTAAGGATAAAAACATAATGCGTAGGCTGCGAATAGTACATGATCGCCTAGACCGCGGGTCATCATCCTCCATAATAATTGACTTGCTAGACAGGAGGGGAACGGCGGATAAAAAGGAAAAAAATATGACTGGAAAGATTGCGTGAGACTAGAAAGGCTAAGGAGACGCAATTGGGGGGGATGGAGGAAAGTAAAAATTTACGTCCCCAAATTGACACGAGGTACGGAAATGGACGCTTTTGCGATACCAAGCCCTTGATTTGAATTCAGCGGCTAAACGCAGATGTTGAAATATTACAAAAATTAAAAAGTAATTTTTTCTTAATATTAATGTTAGGAATATAAAAATTAGCTGGCCGGATGGCCCATTCTGAGCAGTGAACTAATATGTTCTTAATTTTACAAACGGATAGATAATATTGAAGATAATGACAAAAGACAGTGTTGTTCACATCATCGACAGACTGTATTGAATCTAAAAGTGTCGCTATTTGCACAAAAAAACACGACCTCGAGACGCAGGTGTTCAAATCTACTTAGTATGGAAGAGAAGGGATTTTGTGGTGGCTGTGTCTAAAAATAACTTTTAACGACAAAATTTTGGAGGGGAGAGAAAGGTTGGTTCAAAAATCAAGTACATTTTTGTAGAAACACAAGTAGAGACGGACAGACTAACAGATAACCATCCATACTTGACTGAAGCATGACTGAAATGACTTTAGGGTAGGAAATTTGAATTTAAAATAAACCTAGGCAGTGATTGGCCACAGACAATCATATTATTAGCGCTCAGACGCGAAAGTGGGGCCATTCTTCAATAGTTGTTCAGTGATAGACACAGATTTTAAAGTGTGGTGATTTCCATATGAAAGAAAGTGAAAGAAGTTTAGGGACGCCATACTATAGCCAGCAGCTCAGCTGAGTTTTGCTAGCAATTCTGTGTTATTTATTCATAATCTGGTAAGATTGAAATTATTTCTTTGCATATTTTGAATATTGTTTAATGTTCGAGTGATTTGATACTGCCATATCGAAATCTAGCCTTACAAACAAGTAGGGATTTGCTCTAGACCCCCCGCCAAGTCAGGGTCTAGGGACCAACAATGTACATAAACTCCAGCAAGGGTTAGGCAAGACAGATCAAGTGTTGAGAATAATGAAACATATTACCTATCCTCTTTTAGGGCAGAAAACTAATAAATATTTTTCAGAATCTATAGTCTGGGAGGATCTATCTGATGTAAAACCACCATGGTAAATGTGCTGTTTGGTCAGAGAGATCTGACCTGTCTGTATGATGTGGTTGTTGTGTCAGTGTTGTGTCCAGACGTGGGTAGAGAATAGATTTTGACACATGGCCCATACTTTGATTGCAGAGCTGTGAGTTTCTGTTGTCAACAAAGCAGTGTCTATTCAGTTGGTGACTTTACTCGAGTGTATCTGTGCAGTACTTGTGACAGAGACCACCATTATTGCCCGCCAGCACGGAGAGGTGGGACCACCAGATTTCAGCACCAGAGCTACAACTACAAGATGAGTGAGCCTCTGGTCTGCTGGACATTCACCAACGCTTTGTAGTTACTAATACCCCCATAAAAATTCCCACCATTTTCTGGACACTGTGTAGTCAATATAGACAGGTGTGATGAGGCCACCCCAACAGCACAAACATTAACTATCCTCCCAAGTAGATGACTACTAGAACATTTTAATAAAACTAACTAGTATAGTACATATATATGTACACTATTGCATTTATGATATAATATTCCATGCATTTCTTTCATAATCTCTAAATCCTTTTAAGTTCTGGTCAATCTAAAAAATTGATCCAGAACAAAATAAATGTAATATAATTCTATCAAAAAATTTTACACACGTGAGTTAGTTCAGTGTATTTTAACATTTATTAATATTATTAGTCTTGTTAAATATCTGTGGGTATATCTATAACCTATTACACCACACTACATATCATAACCCTAGACACTTTACGTAGCTACATTCATTAAAAAAAAAAAAAAAAATTAAGTGTGAGGTCGTAGTGGTAGCAAGAAAGGCCTTCTGACAATTCACAACTACATCTTATCTCAGGAGCCTTCACAGCTGGCCTCATACAATTACATTTAGTAATATCACCATCATACAATACCATCAAACACCACTACATATATTGGGGTCTTGTCCAGGGATAATTAGCCCAACAGTAATATTAGGATCTCCTGGTGGGAGAAATAAAAGTAGGGAAATAAATTGTAAAATTCCCTTTAACATTAAAAGTGTCCCTACAGATAAAAGTTGGTGAATCTTCACAGCCAGTAATAATTAATTAGTTAACTGGTTAGTTAGAATTAGTTAGACTATAGTCATATAGTAATTAGAAGTACTTAGTGTATTTACTGGTTAGAGATTTAGCTTGTATATTATTATATTGTCTAAAAAGTATGGCGGAGTTGGCAAAATTTAGATCAGCTGCTGTGCTCACCGCGAAGGAGATGGGAATGGATGGTCAAATTTTAATTCAATATGTAACGGCTGAATGTGATAAATATATTGAACGGGAAGAAAGGAGATTAGAAAAAGAGGCTGAAAGAAAATTAGAGGCTGAAAGGTTAGCTGAAGAGAAGAGGTTACAAATTGAGGCTGATAGAGACATTAAGAGGCTGCAGATTGAGGCAGAAGAAAAACGACAGCAAAGGGAGGCAGAAGAAAAAAGGTTGACTGCCGAAAGGGAGGCAGAAGAAAAAAGGTTGACTGCCGAAAGGGAGGCAGAAGAAAAAAAGGCCGAAAGGGAAGCAGAAGATAGAAGGTTGCAAAGGGAGCACGAATTACGACTAAGGGAGCTGGAATTACAAGGCCCGGCCCCTGAAAATGGTGCCAGCCCTTTTGCCTCAGATGCTACGCCCAGTCTGGGAGCCTCAAACTCAGCTATGGGGTTTCATTTAGACCATTTTGTTGAAAAAGACGATGACATAGAGGGGTACCTAGGACGTTTTGAGTTATTAGCTACTACATATGGGTTAGAGAGAGAGAGGTGGAGTTTAAAGCTATCACAGGGATTGAGAGGTACTTCTTATGAAGTATTTGCCAAAATGAACAGGGAAGACCAAGACAATTATGACATGTTAAAGCAGGCTTTGTTATTAAGGTACGAGAAGAATGGTGAATTTTATCGTAAGAAATTTAGAAATGCCAAACTGTTGTCTGGGGAGACATACCACCAATTCTCTGCCAGACTAGAAACCTATTTGGAGAAATGGACGGCTCTGGGGAAGACCCAAGATCTTAAAGAAATGATCATGATTGAGCAATTGAGAGAGTCCATGGCTCCAGACATGAGAAAATTTCTCATGGAACAAGGTGCAGAGAAGTTGGGGGAAGTTTTAAATGTTGCTGAGAGGTATCAGGCAGCCCAGGCAGAGGTAAGTGGTGCTAAGAAGAAGCACATAGACAATTTTAAAGCTCCACAGCAATTTAATAAATTTGATAATAGAGAGCAGGGAAATAAAGGTAGGACAAACTTTGAGCGGCCAAGAAATGACTATCGCGACAGAAACTCACAGTTCATGACCAAAAGTTCAATGAAAGAAAACCGTTGAACCAAGGAAAAAGATGGTGTAAATGGTGCAAGAAGGATAACCATAACACCGAATTTTGTAGAAGGAAACCTTCAAACATTGCTGCAATGAAGTCGGGGACGCAAAGATTAAAGGTTAATCCTAATGGACAACAGGAACCTTATCACCCCCCAGTTTGTGAGGATGTTATTTGTAATGGGGTCACCATAAGGTGCCTTTATGATACAGGTTTGGATTATGATTCAGTTGTGAAGTCTAGCCTAGTGGACCCAAGTCAGTATACCACAGAAACAGTGGAAATACAAGGGGCGACTAAGGACATACCACTCATGACACTTCCCATCGCAAGGATAACGGTGAAAACTCGCTATGTGGAAGGAGAAATCAGAGCAGCAGTGATAGATGAACCAATCTACCCTCTGATATTGGGGTGTAGATACGTCTTCTTGGGGAATCCCGAGAAACCGGTGATCATGGCGACAGTGCAGACCAGGTCACAGAAGAAGGAGGAAGAAGGTGAACCTATAAATGCTCATCCAGAGGAGATGAGGAAGGCGCAGGCTGAGGATAGGACACTCAAGCCCTGTTTTAAAAAATTGCCCAAATGCCACACACCTCCGAGCAAGGGGGAATATTTCATGAAGAACAAACTCTTATACAGGAAGACAGGAACTAGATCCCCTGGTCACGGACAGTTAGTTCTTCCCAAGATATATAGGGCAAACTTAATAAGGAGCTTACATGTTGGAACAGATGGTGACCATGAGAAAGTCGGTACCATCTGCCAAAAGATTGCTCGAAAATACTATTGGCCCGACGTAAATGTCGATGTTGAAAACTTTGTAGAAGCATGTGGCGTATTTCATGAGGGAACACCCACAAAGGGAAAATATGTGCAGGACCTAGAAACGCCACGGGGCAACTTTAGGCCTGAAAGGAAAACTAATTATACTCGGGTAGACAAAGTGGAATGGGAGCCCCCTTTTCACACCCAGTCTTCACTTGAATGGATTAACATGGCCACTATGCGAAGAGTACAAAGAAGAAATTTTACCCAGGATAAGATGACAATCCCTCGGTCAGACTTATATAAACTGGAAGAACAGACAAGAGAGCGAAGATCTCTCATAAACAATCTTAAGTGGGGAGACAAACCCCAGAAAAAATTGGTAGTGGTCGATTTGTGAGTGATGATTCTAGGAAGAAAAGTCCTCATTATAGAGCTTCTAATGGACGGGACCCGATGGGTTCCATGAAAAATAAGTATGATAAATTAAAGATCCAGATGTAACTTTATTAAGGACCTGGACAGATGAGAAGGCGGAAGAGACTGTTACCTCATCGTATCAATATGTGAACGAACTGACCACTCGTTTGAAAGCTGGATGGAAACTGGCAAATGATAATTTGAAACAAGCCAGGAAGAAACATGCAGCATATTTTAATAGGAAGGCAAAGGACAGGGAACTGGCAGTCGGAGAGAAGGTGCTGCTTCTACTACCCGGAAGCCAGAATAAATTACAAATTGGTTGGCAAGGTCCATATACGGTTCTAGAGAAGGTGTCTAGAACAAACTATAAAATTGACAAAAAGGGGAAGGAGAAAGTTTATCATGTAAACCTGTTAAAGAAGTATCTGGACAGACCACTCCAGGAAAGCACCCCCTTATTGACCTTGGCTATTGCAACCCAGATGCAAAAAGAACCACTCACCTCACATGAATACCCATTACATCCTTGTGAAACAGCAGCACAGGTAAAAGTCAGTAAGCACCTGACTAAAAACCAGAGGGAGAGAGTTCAACAGGTTCTGGAGGAACATACAGATGTATTAACAGATAAACCAGGCCATACAAATTTGTTACAGTATGACATGAAACTGGTAGACTCAAACCCAATCTGTATGAGAGCCTATTCTATTCCGTTCGCGAAGGAGAAGGCATTGAAGGAAGAAATAGAGTATTTGTTGAAGGAGGGGATTATTTCGCACAGTGAATCATCTTTTAGTTCTAGTGTCGTTTTGTTGAGGAAACCGTCTGGGGAACACAGACTGTGCATAGATTACAGGAAACTGAATGCTGTCACAGAAGGACAAGTGGATCCATTACCAGACACAAAACAGTTATTTGCCAGACTGAACAAGGCAAAATACTTTTCAAAGGTGGATCTTAGTAAAGGCTATTACCAGATCCCAGTGAAGCCTGAAGTGAGACCTTATTTGGCTTTTAGCACTTCGGATGGACATTATGAATTCAATATGCTACCATTCGGACTGAAAAATGCTCCGAGTGTGTTTTCAAGGATGATGCGAAAATTGTTGGATCCCCTGAATAACCCATGTATCACGAATTTCATGGATGATATTCTCGTCGCCACAGAGACATTTGAAGAACACATTGAAGCTCTGGAGATGTTGTTTGATAGACTTCGGGAGGCGAACTTAACTGCTAGGCCAACAAAATGTTGTATTGGATGCAAAGAGTTGGAATTCTTGGGACACACTGTATATCAGGGTAATATGACCCCTGATCCTAAGAACTTGGAAAAACTGCAGAGAGCACCTAGGCCACAAACAAAAAAGGACGTGCGATCATTCGTGTCGTTATGCGGATTTTATCAGAAATACATCAAAAATTTTAACGCTATTTGTGCTCCTCTGACTGATCTGACTCGCAAGGGACTTCCAGATAAAATTATTTGGACTGCACAATGTGAACTAGCGTTCCAAGAGTTAAAGGAAAAACTCACTAGCAAGCCTATTCTCAAACTGCCTGATTTGACACAGGACTTTGTCTTAAGAACCGATGCAAGTAATGTAGGACTCGGAGGGGCTTTGTTGCAAAGATCATCTTCACCTGATGGGGAACTTAAACCAGTCGCTTATGCAAGCCGCAAATTGAATAAGGCGGAACAAGGATACTCCACAAGCGAAAAAGAATGTTTAGCATTAATCTGGGCAATAAAGAAGTTTCAAATCTATCTGTATGGTAGGACTTTTGTGGTGGAGACGGACCATCAGCCTCTCGTATTCTTATCTCAGGCTAAGCATGAAAACGCAAGATTGCTGAGGTGGTCTTTATTGCTTCAACCTTATCAGTTTAGTATCCAATATATCCCAGGCAAATTGAATGTCGGTGCAGATTTCCTCAGTCGGCACCCCTGTGATCAAACTTAGAGTAGTGGCAGACGTGAGGAGTAATTTTACCTATGTGTATCGCTGGTTTTGGAACTTGCCATAGGCATGTTTTCAAGTGGGGAGATGTGTAGTGAAATTGACAGAGATACAACGGTAAAATACCTCCAAAGATAACATTTAAGGATAAAAACATAATGCGTAGGCTGCGAATAGTACATGATCGCCTAGACCGCGGGTCATCATCCTCCATAATAATTGACTTGCTAGACAGGAGGGGAACGGCGGATAAAAAGGAAAAAATATGACTGGAAAGATTGCGTGAGACTAGAAAGGCTAAGGAGACGCAATTGGGGGGGGATGGAGGAAAGTAAAAATTTACGTCCCCAAATTGACACGAGGTACGGAAATGGACGCTTTTGCGATACCAAGCCCTTGATTTGAATTCAGCGGCTAAACGCAGATGTTGAAATATTACAAAAATTAAAAAGTAATTTTTTCTTAATATTAATGTTAGGAATATAAAAATTAGCTGGCCGGATGGCCCATTCTGAGCAGTGAACTAATATGTTCTTAATTTTACAAACGGATAGATAATATTGAAGATAATGACAAAAGACAGTGTTGTTCACATCATCGACAGACTGTATTGAATCTAAAAGTGTCGCTATTTGCACAAAAAAACACGACCTCGAGACGCAGGTGTTCAAATCTACTTAGTATGGAAGAGAAGGGATTTTGTGGTGGCTGTGTCTAAAAATAACTTTTAACGACAAAATTTTGGAGGGGAGAGAAAGGTTGGTTCAAAAATCAAGTACATTTTTGTAGAAACACAAGTAGAGACGGACAGACTAACAGATAACCATCCATACTTGACTGAAGCATGACTGAAATGACTTTAGGGTAGGAAATTTGAATTTAAAATAAACCTAGGCAGTGATTGGCCACAGACAATCATATTATTAGCGCTCAGACGTGAAAGTGGGGCCATTCTTCAATAGTTGTTCAGTGATAGACACAGATTTTAAAGTGTGGTGATTTCCATATGAAAGAAAGTGAAAGAAGTTTAGGGACGCCATACTATAGCCAGCAGCTCAGCTGAGTTTTGCTAGCAATTCTGTGTTATTTATTCATAATCTGGTAAGATTGAAATTATTTCTTTGCATATTTTGAATATTGTTTAATGTTCGAGTGATTTGATACTGCCATATCGAAATCTAGCCTTACAAACAAGTAGGGATTTGCTCTAGACCCCCCGCCAAGTCAGGGTCTAGGGACCAACAATGTACATAAACTCCAGCAAGGGTTAGGCAAGACAGATCAAGTGTTGAGAATAATGAAACATATTACCTATCCTCTTTTAGGGCAGCAAACTAATAAATATTTTTCAGAATCTATAGTCTGGGAGGATCTATCTGATGTAAAACCACCATGGTAAATGTGCTGTTTGGTCAGAGAGATCTGACCTGTCTGTATGATGTGGTTGTTGTGTCAGTGTTGTGTCCAGACGTGGGTAGAGAATAGATTTTGACACATGGCCCATACTTTGATTGCAGAGCTGTGAGTTTCTGTTGTCAACAAAGCAGTGTCTATTCAGTTGGTGACTTTACTCGAGTGTATCTGTGCAGTACTTGTGACAGAGACCACCATTATTGCCCGCCAGCACGGAGAGGTGGGACCACCAGATTTCAGCACCAGAGCTACAACTACAAGATGAGTGAGCCTCTGGTCTGCTGGACATTCACCAACGCTTTGTAGTTACTAATACCCCCATAAAAATTCCCACCATTTTCTGGACACTGTGTAGTCAATATAGACAGGTGTGATGAGGCCACCCCAACAGCACAAACATTAACTATCCTCCCAAGTAGATGACTACTAGAACATTTTAATAAAACTAACTAGTATAGTACATATATATGTACACTATTGCATTTATGATATAATATTCCATGCATTTCTTTCATAATCTCTAAATCCTTTTAAGTTCTGGTCAATCTAAAAAATTGATCCAGAACAAAATAAATGTAATATAATTCTATCAAAAAATTTTACACACGTGAGTTAGTTCAGTGTATTTTAACATTTATTAATATTATTAGTCTTGTTAAATATCTGTGGGTATATCTATAACCTATTACACCACACTACATATCATAACCCTAGACACTTTACGTAGCTACATTCATTAAAAAAAAAAAAAAAAAAATAGTGTGAGGTCGTAGTGGTAGCAAGAAAGGCCTTCTGACAATTCACAACTACATCTTATCTCAGGAGCCTTCACAGCTGGCCTCATACAATTACATTTAGTAATATCACCATCATACAATACCATCAAACACCACTACATCATCTCTACATTTATTAGATTGTTATCAGATCTACCTTTCTTGGCTTCTTTATCTGCCTTTTCTCTTCCCCCCTCTACTCAGTTCAAATAGAGTAAATCAAAACTAAATTTGTATGAATTTGTGTGTGTGTGTTACCTCCCTTTTCTAAGAAACAAACAAACAATAAAAATAGAAAAACAAATGAATTAAACAAAACAAACAATAAACAAACTAAAATGAAGTCTCTCATAACTACCTTGTTGTTAACAAGGTGAGAAGGGGGTGAGAAAGCCCGGTGGGTGTCCGAGATTACATCAAATCCACCAATTATCTACCATCAGCCATACAAGCACCCCATCAGACTACCCCTTTTCCTCACACCATCATTGATTCTTATATATTAATTTTAGTTCTTGTTACAAACTGTTTTACTATATTATGCAATTCTCTAGGTCTATCTATTCTCAACACCTGTTCGACAGTTATGGATGAATTGCATGCCTGTAAATAATCCAATATTGGTTTTCTCGGTTGTTCATACCTCCTACATTTTAACAGGAAATGCTCTATATTATTTTTTTTCTAGGCACTCTGCACAGTAAGGTTCTTCTATTCTAAAATAGCCCATTCCTAGTTGCAGTAGCACTCTGCACAGTAAGGTTCTTCTATTCTAAAATAGCCCATTCCTAGTTGCAGTCTAAGAAGTTTCTTATTGCTAGGAATTTTCAGTTCTCTAGATACCTGACGTTCTTGTTGGAGCCTTGAACAATGTATATGCATGTCTGCCCTTCAGACTTCCATCCCACTCTGCTGTTCATTCCTCAGTTATTATTATTTTAATTAAGCTTTTGATCTATGTTTTACTCATCCCCATCTTTATTTGGTTTCTATTATTTCTACTTTTCTTTGCTTCTTTATCCGCCTTTTCATTTCCTTCAATGCCAACATGTGAAGGTATCCAAGCTATTAGAGCAGAACATCCTCTGGAGCATAGCTAAGTATTTGGCAGAAATATCTCTTCTGCTATATCAGGTCTAGTGCATTCTCGTAAGTTTCTTATAGCTTGAACAGCAGAAAGTGTCAATTTATGAGAAGGGTTGCTATAGAAGATTTCCAGAGCTTTCAAAATTGCAACCATCTCTGCCGTCAAAATAGATGTATTATCTGTTAAACTATATCCTTTCACCATTTGCCACATGGGAACATAAATTCCTATCCCCAATTTGTTATTATCTCCTTTAGACCCATCAGTATACACTGTAATACTGTTCTTTGATATTTGTTGAATATATTTCCTAACTTTGTTTTTGATAGTAGCCATATCAGTTGTTTAATTTTTTATGCCTGCCAGGTGGTAGTCTGTATCTGGTTTCTTTAGTTCCATGGTGGTACCACCAGCTTGTATATAGTAATGTTATTAACTGATGCATTTAGGGCATCCAAGTGTACTAGTTCCTCCATGCATTTCCAACCTGTAGGGTATCTACTGGAATTCATGAACTTGTTCTGAGTTGTTAATTGATACCTAGCAAATGCTGGAAAAGCAGGATGAGTCTTGTCCAACATAATTTTGCTCAAGTAATTTAGTGTCTTCATTATCGCTTTTAGGCTTGCCCCTATTTCCCTTCTTTATGCATTTTTAGGTCTCCCATTTCTTTTATCTTGGGGATTCCATGGAAAATAAGGAAGGATGGATTTAATGCTAAAAAAAGGGTAACAGATACTGTAGGGACTGAAGTGTTAAACTTGTCCCTGTATATTCTGAGACCTCTCATTGAGTATCTATCTCATTGGCTACGCAACATATTTTAATCATCTGAAAGTTTAAATTCATAAGTTAACAACATGCTTGTTTATGATAGCCATGATGATCACTTTATAGGACACAGGGTGACTTTTCCCCCCAGATAGATATCTGCGGAGGAAAGTGTGCCTTACATAGCGGAAAATATGGTGAGTCTTTTTGTGTCACTCACAAACACAAAAGAAAGCCAAGTATTTTCCTTCTTTTGAGATACTAAAAGAGAAGCAATGTAGAAGAAATAGCAGAAATCAGAAAGTGATAAGTAGGGACAGAAAGTGAAACTCTCCCACGGAGTGAATGATCTAGATCAGTGCTGCTTAACCAGGGGAGGGGGCATGCACCCCCAGGACTGCGAAATATGACTTCTGGGGATGCGAGGCACACCAGATATTTTAGAAAGTAAAACATCAAAAACACAACACAATACTTAGAACTTAAATGTATTTGCAATAAAACAAAGAGTAGAACACTGACCACGAATAATTTAATAGAGAACCTACGTCACGTTGTAAATAACATTTTATCAACCAAAACTGAAAGGAAGCAGCAGCAGAAGACTCCGTCTCGTAAACTCATGATGACTATCAAATGTAAAATGCTCAATTTTCATTTACTGTAATATTTATTATAACATTTACAAACATATAAAAAATTACTTCTTGTCATTCTTCAGTTATGAAAATACTGTACTTAAAATATTAACCTTCTGCAAGAAATTTCAAATATCATTGTAGGGTTTATTCAAAAGAATTATTTTCAGTGTCTACAGCTGTATGAAAACAAGCTGGAAATTAATCATAAAAAGCACTACTATTTTAAGTGCCTCTAATGACTTGTTTCCCATGTTTCCAGGATCACTCAGTGCACTAAACATAAATAAAATGATATTTTTCTTCCCATTTCATGTAAAAAAAGTACATACTTTTTTTTGTATATTTCTGGCATATTTTGCGAGCTAGAAGATATGGTGGTGTGAGGCTTCTTAAGATGTTGTAAAGGGTTGCTGGACCTCAACAAGGTTAAGCAGCGCTGATTTAGATCAAAATAACATGACTACTATTTTAGGACAAAGGGACAAACAACACACACATACATACACCCACATTTTGAAAATTTCATCTATTTACAATAACTGTAGGCTCAAGTGGAACAGTCCAAATTACGATGGTTTGGCCATGTCTGCAGAATGTGAGAAGATCGGCTACCATGACAAACGTGGGAAAAAAAGAGCCGGGGATCTAGACCTCCAGGACGACCCAGACTCCACTGGGATGGACAACATTAAGCAGTCTCTGAAGAACCGAGGATTAAATTGGAAGCAGACCAGGAGGAAAACCGCCGACAGGATTGTATGGTGCTCTCTCTGGCAAACCTTTACACCTCAGGGTAGAAGAGGAACAACTAAGAAAGACAATAAATGGAGGAGGGATAATGCCAAACAAAAAAACTAATATTGGCAATTAAACAAATTATCTGAAATCATAGATTCTGTCACGGAGGGTTTTTAAGTATGTTTGCTTGTATGAATGGTCACCTGCTCTGTTGGGAGTTATATCTGGTATGTGTGAGTTTTCGTGAGTCAGTGTACGCTCTTTCTGTTGTAATTTTACAATAAGTGGTGATATGCGCTGTAATTATGTAGTAGCAAATTATGTTGAGTGAGGTTTGCGTTAAGAAATTCATGCGTTTTGGTGAATGTGGGTAGCAGGGAACGAAAGGGCAGCAGAGATTGTTGGAAGGGGGCAGTTGACGGTGAGTAGTAAGTGGGATAAGAGAAGTTTAGAGTGAAAGAAGAGAAGTGCTGCTACTAGTGATTTTGTGAAGGACACTGTTCCTGAAGCAGATTGTTGATGTTGTTTCGTAACAGATGACGTTACGGATTTTGTGTATCACTGTCACTAGTACATGGCCTTACCATCATTGTTACGAGATTTGAGTCTATAAAAGTGCTGGAGATTGGACTTGGTGTTTGAGTGGAATTATTTATCATGGGCCATTTCCTAGAGAGCGAGCTTAATGGTGGAGCTGTATGGTTGTTGCTGTCAGGTTTAAACTTCTAGATCTATCTTCATACATCCCATCACATACACTATGTAATTATAACCCATCAGAGGCTGAACAGGAAATTGTTCTTTATAAAATGAAAAAAAAAAAACGAGTCAAAATTACTAAACGAGTGTGGATTCCATTACACGCCCTTTAAGGCATATTGGGAATATGGTGTTAGGCCCATATTTTCATGATCATCGGCACACTAGGGGTGATGTGGTCAGTTTCACGCCGGCTGCCTTAACCTTCCCATAAGTTGCTCTGGTACCCAATTCATGAGGCTGAGTCGACTCGGGGGCCGTTTGCAGTCTAAAAAATCCCACCTCAACTGTGGGAGCCAGTGGGAGCTAGGAAGCCAGTGCACTAACCACTGTGCTATCGCGGAGAGAATTAGACAGAACATACAGTAAATGATACAGGAAAGAACAAATCTGTCGGAGAGTGACATGAGAGCATAAAAATGAAGGTGAAGAAAGAAAATACAGAAAACACAATAAAGACTAACAAAGCACTTACCAGATGAGTGGCATCCAGATGTCCCACCATCATACCAGTCGGGTACGACCCCATAGGTCCCAGAACTCCGACTGGATGAACTCCTGTTAACATTGGAGGCAGCCCTGGGTGGCCTCCAGGTATAAGTGGCTGTCCTTCTGCGTGAGTCCTCAATACGTGGATAGCATCATCCAGGTCTAATCTCTCCTCCATGCGACCCTAGTTTAGTTCAGAATAGGGCAGAATAAATTTAATTGCTGCAGAAGTAATGGAACTTGTCCCTAAACAAAGGAAAATCTATGACCACACAATCACGTCTTTCAGCATTATATTGTACACTGAAACAGGATATCATTATTCACTGATACACAGTTACAATCCTGCAGGATCATGCTATTTAACAGTACAGGATTACATTACTGTAATTATATTATCCTTCAATCCAGCATAAATCCAGTAACCTGGGAGGATGAAGCTGCCGATTGCACCAAGTGGCGATGCTATTTTACAGCACCACCTCAGATTGGGCGAAAGAAGCTCTCACTGCAAGCAGAAGAGAGGAGAAAACATCGAAAGGAACACCAGGAAAATAAGCAGCTAAGGGCTGTCACCTCAGAGGCACATTCCCACAGTCAGTTATGACTGAAGGGGCTATTATTATTATCCATCAATGCAGGAATATACATATTCCATCAGTACAAGATTATACTATTTATCAGTAAAGGATTGTGCTATCAATAGAGGACTAAACTATTCCATCTGTTCAGTATTATATTACTCATCAATCCCTGGTAATACTTCCCACCAATACAAGACTATACTACTCATCAATACATTATACCTCCCATCAGTTTAGGATTATACTACTCAATAACACATGATAATACTTCCCATCAATGCAGGACTATAATAATGCATATAAATACAGAATTATGGTTATGGCTGTTCAGAATTGACATCACTGCATTCTGGGCAAACCCATAGGTGCTCAGTCTCCCTCAGCAAACGTCAAAGGGTATGAATGCTAATTGTTCCTGTTGCACGCTGGTTGTACATACACTGGATGCATCCTCTCTTACGTTCATCCCTGCCAGTATTACGCCTAATGCCAAACTTAATTATACAGAAATATACTGCTCAATAATACGTCCCAACAATACATGATGGGGATTATACTACTCAACAATGCATGATTATGCTCCCCATTAAAACAGACTTATACTATTCAATGACACTGTTAAAATATAGGAATGTTCAAAATATTGAGCCTTCAGTTGATACTGACACTAAACGTCTATGGCTATTGTAAATATATGAAATAAGCATCAGGACACTGCCACTATAGAAAGAAAGATCATCAGGTTTAACAAGAAATGGTTAGGAGTGCTGCCAGGTCTAACAGACACAGCAGTGTACTTCAAGAAAACATAGCTTGTACTCAAATCAGTTGTGAAGAATACAAAGCAGGAAAGACAAGATAGCAATGATGCTGTGTGACTCCTCAGATGAAGTAGTTAGAATCGTTCGGCCCATACTAAAATCTGGAAGGAAGTGGAAAGTTAACGAAGCTGTAGGAACAGCCCAAAACACTCTCAAGCTAATAGAGGTGATATGATACACCAAGACTAACAGAGGATGGCAAGAGGATGCAAAAAGAATTCAACAGGGCCAATGGACTACATGGGAAGGGGCTCTGGAAAGGTCCTTGACATAGAATGATATACTGCATTTGGTACCTTTAGCTAGACTCCACCTCATTATCAGATCAATACATGACCTTCTACAATCAGCTGCAAACCCTGCGAAATGGGTAAAATCTAATGATGCTTAGTGCCCCCTGTGATAAGAGAAGTACAAAATGGAATACATATACTCTAAGTATGCTAAGTTTTAGTAGGACAAAGATGACATATATATGGCAACCGTGACAGTATTGTTTCCCAATTTTCCCCAGTAATGGTCAAACAATAGCCAAACATAGAGTATAATGATGAGGGTTCAAAGGTATCAACCTTCACTCACGATTACTCTTGGCACAGACAAAAATAGAAGAATGATGCTTCTATTTAAGGGGGTCTCACAGGATTTTAATGAAAAGCAAGCATAGCAACTGAGATCATCTAAGCTGCCATGAACTTATTACTCTCCAGCCCCTTCTGTGAGTTAATAGATTTTCGCTAGTATGTTCTGAGCCTCCAGCTGAAGGTGATTCAGCAACTATTAGTCTAATAGCTCCTTATATTTATGTATTTAAAACAGTATTATTCATATGGGTGCAGACGTACACTTCACTGAAGAGTGATTAATCCAACTATAACTTTAAAGTTATAAATAAACAGGTTTAATAATCACTTTTGGGTTAACAATGTAAAATAAATATAGCTGTTTATAAAAATGAAGCGATCATATTTATCATCATCGGATGATTTAAACTGTGAAAATTTTGGAAATGTCCATTGGTCCGTTATGCTACTTGGCTTCCTGTGTGGGGTCGGTTAGCGTCTGCTTCAGCCGCTGTCGATACCCACAGGTTGCCGTGGACTGCACTTCTCTTCAAATGTCAAATACTGTGGCAGCAGCATGTCTCTTGCACAAGGCCAAGGTAACTGCTTACGTCAAGTCAAGCATTTTCAAGACCCGTCTGATGCTGGTGTCTCGCGCTGACTGCGGGCAACTTGTACCACAGACTGTAAGGAGACAAATGTCTCTGCTAAGTATTGGGTCTCCTTGAGTTTTTTCGGGTAAACATGGACTTTTTGCACATGATACATCTGAATATTGTCGGATTTAACCTTTAGCACGCTGCGGGCGACATGTGTCGCCAAAAAAAACATTGTTCTGACAGCTGGAGGCACCGTGTGTCGCCTTACGGATTTCATCGTTTCTAGCATGAGGACTTGTGTACACGTGATTTCAGCCCCGGATGTTAAGTTCTAATGTTATTTTCAAGAGAGCTAGCTTCCGTTTCCGATCTTAAAAAAGCGATGGGTGTATCAGCATTTATTTTTTGTAAATTTTTTAAATCGAAATGAATCGGCATCAACATGCAGCCATTTTGCTCTAATTTTATTGGATTCTGACGCCATGCGGTGGGGATAAGATTTTTGTCTTTATAAGCGCTGATATCGTTTCTCAGAATATGTTTGATGGCTGAGATGGAAACGAAAGTAAAATGGCCTTTCAAGTATGTATAATGTTAGGGGTTAGGACTAGGAATATCGGAAAGATTTAGAATTTCGGCCGAATGTCACAGCTGACGAGAGCGTTTGTTGCTTTGCTACTGATGATGGGTGTAATGAAAAGATCGTCATTTGATTTGTATTGGTCTATTGGTCAAATGACTTTCATTGAGATGCAAGGGATATGGACCCTTCGTTTGCTGGTTATTTTTTTAAATTTTTTTTTTAATTTTAAAATTAAAAAAAAATATTTTTTTATTATTTTAAATTTTTTTTTCGTTTTTTTCATCTTTCCTTTCCTCTCTTCCTATCACATCTAATATGTACACAAACAAATTTTATATCATCAGATTCACCATTCATTTATTTATATAAATTCCAAAAATGATAGCAATTGACCAAGAAACACAAAAACTATAGACATTAAGGGTCACCCACTATAGAAACGGGACGCTGTGAAAAAGAATGCAGCTGCAGGCGAAAATTTTCGCCAAAGAATGCAGCGTGCTAAAGGTTAAGATGCCGTCTCTTTCAGGTGCGTTAGATGTCTGAGTGCACTTGAAGTGGGATCCTAGAACTTAAGGTGCAAAGTGATGTCTCTGGGGCTACTCTCTTCTAATGTTAGAATTCACACCCAGTCCTATGGCCTGTCCTATATTTGGGTTCTAACATTCCATGTTCCTGACTGTCTATGATTTCTTCTTGAAGCAACTGGAAGTCAGCGAAATAGTTTTATAATGCTGTAAAATATAGTGAAATTTTCGCCTACACACCCAGGTTGCTACTTAGAGAAGTCCAATCAGAAGTCTTTGCATCTCAAAAGCCAACTCCATTGCAAATAAGTGTCAGATTTTGGTAGGGGTCTATCCCCCACTACCCTCTCATGTAGAACATCACTACATGACCATGACTACATAAGATGTGATTTTCAAACTCCATAACCACATAAGATCTTACTTTTTCCATTTTAAGTGTCATGTTTACAAACTCACTACTTCACAGATCTAACATTATAATCTCTTCCAAGATGTTACTTACTTGTATATGATTATCACAACAAAGTTCATCCACCAGAAGTATTACATCACTGTCCGTGTCTTAATCTTTACTAAGATTGTTATCAACTGTGTATTTGGGCACGTCATGTTTGCAAAAGAAAACCTTATTATGTGACAACATGGTTTCATGTATCTTCCCAGGAAAAAGTCTGGGTTAACAATATGAGTGCCGCTCAGTGCAGATCTTACTCCGTCTGGAGCTGGCAATAAACGAAAGTCAATATGGCATGTTCACTCCTTCGCTACGCGTCGCCAATAACAAAGGAGAAAATAACCAGAAGAGGGGTGGGTAAGAGGTGTGACAAGATGTGATAAGAAAACTATGAATGATGAAAGCGAAAATAACGAAAACTGGAAGAATTTGCATGTAAAAAAAATGACAAAGTAATAATGCCAGAGAGGAGTGAAGACCATAATAAGAGAACAAATATATTTCGTGATAGCAACACAACAGAGTACTAAATCAGCTAGCTGCTGCAACAGACTTGGCAAAGCACAGGGAAAACAGCAAAACCAGACCTAATGTCACAGAAACTTCCTGCTGGCAGGACAGTTAACACACACCAAAACAACAAATATTAGCTTACCAGCTAATCTCTATGGACTGGTGGTGTGGCAGTAGACATTCATGGGTGAGGGACTTACTAGAAGCCATTAGAAAATCTCAAAGTTACCATACATAGTACTGCACTTCCCACTATCACACCGGATTATATATAATAACTGAGCTGACAGTGCTATTTCAGTCCAGATTAGGCAAGCTATTTGCTTTCACAATAATCGAATATGATGATCTGGTTGTGAAACTGAGACATGATGAGTTCGCAGCAAAAATCATTGCTGTAGAAGCAGGCGCAAGAGCTTTATTTTATATTAACTGGGACTGAAATGACAATCAAGAACGTGAAACTGCAGGAAAAGCATCAAGCTGGCCATGGTACAACCGTTAATGGGCTACTAATTTCAGAACAGTAAATTTTTACTTTCATAAACACCCCAAGTTGGCAGAGTGGATAAAATCAGGAAGAATTAGCCAATTAGGAAATGGTAGCTAAGGTGGAGTGAGTTGAATTCCCAGTGCAGGTAGAGAACAAAACCACCAGGAGGGTGACACCTGGAAACCATGATCTCAGGATTCATAGATTAATTGGGAGTGATGTTCCACAAAAACCACTTGTAATATCAAATGCCCCATGTGTCCAAAAAATGGCCAGGACACAGCAAAAATTTCAAGTTAAAAAAGACCTTTCCCACTAAGGATTCTGCATCATGGTATTGGCTCCTTTGAGCCACGTTGCATCTAAGGGCCATAACTTGTAATTTCTTATTCTGCTGCTTTCTGAGTAGTTGAGGATCTTTGCTCAAAATATATTTTTCCTCTACTAACTGCTCTTAGTGCCCGTGCAGAGGACCAAAAAAAAAAAAAACATAACAAACAAAACAAGAAAGCAGATTTAAAAAGAAGCAAAACCAGACGTTCATAAGCAAAAGCTTAATGAAGTGTTCATAGATGCAAACAGTCGTAAGAAGATACATCAGAATAGTAATAATAGCCCCTTCAGTCATAACTGACTATGGGAATGCGCCCCTGAGGTGACAGCCCTCAGCTGCTTATTTTCCTGGTGCTCCTTTCGACGTTTTCTCCTCACCTCTGCTTCTTGTGTGAGCCTCTCTTCGCCCAATCTGAGGTGGCGCCGTAAATAGCATCGCCACTTAGTGCGATCGGCAGCTTCATCCTCCCATGTTGCTGGATCCATGTCCAGTGCCCTCATATCTCTCTTGCACACATCTTTGAACCTCAGCTGTGGTCGCCCAACTGTTCTCTTGCCATCTGCTAATTGTCCGTAGAAGATATCTTTTGGGATGCGACCATCTTTCATGCGGCGAACATGGCCAAGCCAACGAAGTCTGCGCTGTCTAAGAAGTGTATACATACTTTGAAGGCCAGCACGTGACAACACCTCGATATTTGTCACTTTATCTTTCCACGAGATGCCGAGGATGCGGCGTAGACACCGCAAATGGAAGGTATTGAGCCTTCTTTCTTGCTTAATCAGAATAGATAAGGGGAAATATACTGATGAATTGAAAAGAGAGGCAGAGGAAGCTGCAGCCAAAGGAAATAAGGACCTGTGCAACAGCACAAATAAGCTATCAGGGAAGTACAAGCAAGCAAATGGCCTACATCAAAGACAAGAATGGACAACTGCTTAGTAAAATAAAAGAGCAAATGAAGTGATGAACAGAACATTTTGAGGAACTTCTGAACAAACTAACTCCACAAAATTCCCCAGAGAACCAGCCAGTGGAAGACGGGCTACAGGTTATGTGTGAAAGACTAAATAAGGTAGAAATTTTAAAAAAGCCATAAAGCTCCTAAAACATGTAAAAGCAGCTGGCTCAGACGGCATTCCAACAGTGTCCATCAAAGCAGATATTGACACCTCTACAAAGATACACAAATGACTTGGTAAAGTCTGGGAGAGAGAAGAAATACCACCAGAATGGAGGGAAGTATATCTGGTCAAATTTCTCAAGAAAGGAGATTTTTAGAGTCCACAAATGACAGAGGAATAATGTTACTACCAGAGTCAGGAAAAATATTAAACAGGATCATTCTTGAGAGCTCAAAATAGTCCATAGACAAGCAACTGAGATATGAACAAGCAGGTTTTTGACAAAACAAATCCTGCACAGACCAGATAGCCAGACTGTGAATAACAGTAGAACAAAGTTCAGAACTGAACTCACCTCTTTACAACGGATTTGTGGACAATGAAAAGGCATTTGACAGCGTAGACAGAAAATCACTCTGGAAATTGATGAGGCATTATGGTAACCCCCTGAAGATCATTAACTTAATAAAGAGATTTTATGAAGACATGACTTGCAGAATTCTTCATTATAAGCAACTTACAGAATTGCTTGAGATAAGAACTTCTCTTACTGGCTACAGATTGGGTTATGAAAACATCTACATCAGCCAACAGAAATGGAATTCAGTGAACTTTGACTAAACAGCCTGACAATCTAGATTTTGCTGATGACCTTGCTATTCTGTCCCATAAACGTAACCAGATGCAGAACAAAATGAAAATAATTAGAGATGATATAGCAAGTGGATCTGATTAGGCAGGGAAAAAATGAAGATAATAAGGATTAATGCAGGAAATGATAACAAGGTTGCACTTAAAGAAACACCCCTACAAGATGCAGAATTATACAAATATCTTCACAGCAATATTCTTCTTCTTCTTCTTCTTCTTCCTCATTCGCATTCAGACTTCCACATTTATGACTCTAATAAAGACAGTAGTCAACTCAAGGTTCCTGACATCTCCAAACAGTTTTTCGTTGACAGAAGTGGGTTGTTGCCATATGCTACTCTGTTCATTACTGTAGATTGGGCAGTACTGCAGCAGGTGTTTGACTGTCATCGGGCTGGTACCACAGGTGCAGAGATCTGTTGCCCGGGTGCTCTCTTTCCCATTTGGACTTGAATGTAGCTTTTATAGTAGTCTTTGCCATTGCGTAAGTTGTCTCTATATCATTTTGTTGTAAGGCACCTCCTTCCTTAGCAAGCAATATAGAGCTGGAGGCACAGACAGTGATATTAAAATAAGTATACACAAGGCAAGAAGAGTTTCACTACATTGGGAAATACATGAAGATCAAAATAAATCAAGTCAAACACAAAAATTAGAATCTTCAACTCAAATGTCAAGTCAGTCCTATTTGTATCGTTCTCAAATATAGAGAACAACAAAAAGTAATAACCAAGAAGTCACAGACTTTCATAAATGGGTGTGCTTGCCTAGGATAGAAGGACTGAAAAAGGTACGACAAAGGTCACCAACGTGGAACAGATGACAAGAACCAGTAAAACAAGAGTTGAGAAGAAGGGGTTCCAGTGAGGGGTTAGATGCAGATTTTTATAATAGGTACTTTAAAATTCTTTTCTGGGATAAAGAATATTTCTCACTTATTTCCCATGTCTGTGGGAGGTACTGTAGTTGTGCTATGATTGTTGCTACATGCAGCTGGGTTTTTTTTTTTTAATTTTAATTTGCTAATGGGCTTCCATATTTCAACCAACATAAGTAAATGAGGCTCAGCAGGGGGTCATGAGCGAAAAAAAGATTGAGAACCCCTGATTTAGATATTGCCAAGGAAAACAGAACTACAACATATAAACTAACTCACTAAAGAGTGTAGATGACCATGTGCAGCAGCTTCATAATGTGACGCTGTGACTGAGTGGTTTGCAGATCTGTTCCAGTGTTGCTGTGGGCCTCCTGTTGGATGTAAAGGATTACATGTTCAGAACACAGTTATCCTTTGAGGCTTTTAGGACTAAACAACAGCATTCAGAAAAATTAATAACAAGAGAAAGATACAGACTTTTCATACATGGGTACTTTGCACAGACTAGAAAGATCAAAATGGTATGATGAGATCTCCAACATGGAACCGATGAAAAGATTTGACAAATACCAGCGGAACAAAAGGTAAGGAGAAGATGCTGGCACTGGATACAATACCGACTGAGAAAACCAGTGGACAGCATTAACAAGACATTTCTTGTTCTGGAACCACTAGGGTAAAAGAAAGAGGGAGATAAAAAAAAATTTTTTTTTAATGGAGACGGGAATTAGACATAGACATGAAGGAGATAAACACAGTATGGAAAGATATTGAATGGACAGCACCGTTCAGGAAGATTTGGCATATATATATGCTAAAAGCCAGTGCTCCTTTAAGGGGAGGAGCAGGAGGAAATTTTCAGTCAAAACAGCAGAAACATGAAAATTGGGATTAGTCTATACTCGTTTAATTTATATTTCCCTGAATCTAAATCTGTGAAAATTATTTGTCAGAACACATTCTAAGTAGGTATATACTGATTTTGTAAATAGTATTTTCTTCAGAAATGATGCTTTTCCTATGAAGAAAATCTAGATTTTCTCAGAACCTTGTTTTAAGCTACTAATGTTCTTACAACTTCCAAATTTTTTTTTGTAAATCAGTCAGATTTGGCACAGATACTTTCCATAGGATAATAAAACTTTTGTCAGATCCAATTTTTGATATCATATCAACATTTTGATTTATTGCAAATAATGTAAAATTTTGAAAAAATGGTGATTATTTATAGATACAAACTTTAAAATTATATATCTCAAAATCTACTTATGGTATCAAAAATCCAATCTGACAAAAGTTGTAAAATATAATGATAAACATTTTGTTTAAATTTGGTAATGATAGATTAATAAATAAAAAAGCCTTAGGAAATTGAAATAGAACAATAAAATCCAATATGGCGGCCATTTCCATGATAACTGATGATGTAATACCATCAAACTCTTCATTATGCGTATCTATGATTGATGTAGGTTAAGTCTGTGCATTTTCATTGAAATCCTGTGATTAATAATGAAAATAACATTTCGATCTAGCTCCTCACCTTAATGCCGATGAAGCTGAATGTGAGTAATCACTACAACATGCATTAACTCAATCCCTCCTAGGCTGTTTTTGGGTTTTACCCAGGCCCGAAAATGGATGCAATTTTTTCAGACAGGTGAGGTTTTAAAAACAGACAGTGGACAAATACATAAGTTCAGTAGGTACTTGTGTTATACATTTAAATGTGTGAAATTGACTGGAGAATCTTATGAATTGCTTCATATAATTAATTAATATGAATAGGTGTGTGTTATGTCTTGTGAAGTGTAGACTTGATTAAAAAAGTGTTTAAAATTTTTTTTTAAATTGTATACAGTAGAACTCCATTTATCCGAACCCCATGGGACCGAGCATCGTTCGGATAATCAAATGTTCGGATAATTGGATTACATAATGTATCGAGTACATGTACACATATTTCTAAAAATAATTAACCATCACAAGGAAATTACACTATAAAACATATTTACTTGTACTGTAATAATAATACCCACACTGTATTAGATCACTGTATCACCAAAATCTTTCATTACACTGCAGTGCATGTACTACTTGTATTAATTATTTTTTTTAAGAAAGAGAAATGTTTTCAAAATAACAATACAAACGATTCAAAACCAGGCGCAACTTACGTATATATGTACTTGCACAGATGTAGCCCACTATTTAAAATAATGAGGAATCCTCTTTTGCACCAAACTGGATAGTCTCCTTTTGGTTCATAAGTCCCGCATTCTCTTCAACAGCAGAAGCTGTGTAGGACAGCTGTCATCTTCTTGCTCGTACCAAGCCATCGCTGTTTCTAGTGCTATAAAGGCCTCTTCAGGACTTGGTCGACGTTTTGGGTTTTCTTCATAATCTACAAGTACATCATGTACATCTGAGGAGTCTTCATCATCGGTCACTACATGTATTTGGTTTTCTTCTTGCACAAAAGACAAAATTTCTTCGTCATTCAAAAACTGAAAACCAGAATCATTATCATCTTCTAGCCACATGTGTGCATCATCTTTGTCACAGGCCGAAAATCCGGGCATTGCTTGAAACAGTTCCACAACTTCATTTATACCGTACAATCATCATTTGTGTCCACTACAGTAGTTTCATTTCCTCCTTTTTTCCCAAGCAATCTATTCCAAGCCTTGTTGAGATTATCTTGTGACAGGGTGGTCCAAGCATCAGCTAACATATATCAGCAGTCTTTGAGATTAAGCTTTTTTGAAAACGCCACCACACTTTCTTCATCTTCAGCCAACAATAAACGACGCAGGACTTCCTTCTTGTACATCTTTTTAAGCTTTGCTATAACACCCTGATCCATTGGTTGAATCAGTGCTGTTACATTGGGAGGCAGAAAAATTACTTTAAAATTTGCATCAACTGCATTCAATGTATCCGTCTCTGGATGAGATGGTGCATTGTCCAGTAGAAGAATTACTTTTCCAGTTTTCTTTTCTTGTTCTCTCAACCTCTTCACATTTGGGATGAACTGATTTGTATACCAATCAAGAAATATTTCACTATTCATCCAAGCACTCTTCTGTGCTTTGTAGCACAATGGGAGACATGTCACATTCTTTAAACAACATGGTTTTTTGGCTTTACCGATCATTAGCACCGGTAAACGATGACTTCCATTGGCATTCGTGGCAACCAAAATTGTTACTCTCTCTTTGCACTTTTTAAACACAGGGGAAGCTGCTTCGCGCTGAGATGCAAGTGATTTTTGAGGCAATGATTTCCAGCATAAGCCAGTCTCATCGGCATTATACACATCGAGTGAATAACCTTCTTCTTCCAAAAATGCCAAGAATGTTTCTTTAAAATTTTCAGCGGCAGTTGCATCGCTAGATAAGGATTCCCCTTGGATCTCCAATTCTCGTATGCCATGACGAGATTTAAAGTTTCTTAACCATCCCTGGCTAGCCTTAAAGTCAGGAGGACAGTCAAGTTGATTGTTGAACTGAAGTGCCTTTTCACACAATAGAGAACCAGAGATAGTTTCCCCTTTGCTTCTTCTTTGCACAAACCATATATACAAAGCCTCTTCCAATTTCAAATCTTCCGCATGTCTCATGGTTTACGTTTCTTCGACCCATTTTCACTATCCAATTTCGATGCAAAACTCATAATTTTATCCTTGTTACTTTTGATGTCAGAGACGGTAGCTTTCCCAACATTGAAAATCCTCGCAAGTGAAGACACAGTTTCACCTTTTCCTAGTCTCTTGATAATTTCTGTTTTTGTTTCAATTGACAAAACATTGCGATTCCTTTTATATGCTTTAGGCCTTCTGGAAGATGCCATATCGCACAGAGAAATACTTGCACACCAAAATTATTCTGCTGTAGTAGCAGACACAATTATTTTAAGTTGAACTGTCTGTTTAGCCAGTGTTCTGCCTAGAACGCACACGTACACTAGATTGGTAAACCAGATATAAACTCACTTTATGATCTAACTGACTTCCTGTACGTAAGCGACCGACCATTAGCCCATTCCATCCTCTATAAATTGTTCGCACACATTTGAAGCTTGCAGCATCAAAAGATTCAAAAATAAAGTCTAACATGACTGGTGGCGCCTGATTTTTTTTCTCTCTCGAAGTGTTCGGATAATTGGATGTTCGGATAATTGGGGTTCGGATAAATGGAGTTCTACTGTACTTAAACTTAAATATTTCAGCTTCCAATTAATGTACGACAATAAAATATTAAGAATATCAGTGCACATTTAGTTTGAAACATATCTGGAAACTTTTATCACTATCACTTCATGGATGTAATTTTTATGATTTTTTTCTCAAAATCACATCGATCCATTTTGTTTGTAAACATAGGATTAGAAATGGATATAAAACACACAATTTTAGCTTCACAGATTTTTCTTTCCGCTCACAAACATGTGCCAGATGTAATGAAATGATTTAAAAACTGGCTAGTTGCTAGGTATTTTATAACTTTCCGTTCTAATTCGACATATATCACATTGGCGCGCCACGCACGGATCAGAACTCCTATCTGGCGCGTGACGCGCCAGTTTGGACGGAATGAGTTAAAGATTTCTCTAGTGGCAATGCTGTAGAAACCACTACATCAGATATTTGTTAATAATTCAAGGAATAATTATATAAACTATACTGTTCAAAAAAAGAAACGCAACTTTTTTGGTGTTACTTTTATAAAAGATATTCGCTGATTGGACATCAGTCAACCTATCAACTGTGTCCACCTGGTCATTAACTTCTCGTGTTACCCGAATTGTACTCACCTCATGATTCGTGAGGTCATGAAAGAGGTCAAGGTCAAAACAGCATTTTTGACAATAACTCGTGACAGGTTCATGAGAATCCTGTGAAACTTACTGAACACAAAACTCTCTGACCATATTATTGAATGCCTATAAAAGATTGACGCTCCTCAAATAAATTCAGTTGAAAATTTAATGCGCAAGTATGGCTCATCTCACTACAGAACAACGACTCATCATCATTGGACGTTTACAGACTGGACAGTCACAAAGTGTAATGGCCAGACAATTTAATGTGGTTAGAAGCACCATTAGTCGCCTTTGGAGGCAATTTCAAGAAACTGGCTCAGTGGCAGACCGGCCGCGCAGTGGAAGACCGAGAGTCACAACTCCTGCCGAAGACCGCTTCATACGGCTGCCTCACCTCAGGAATTGACTAGCATCTGCGTCCTCCACAGTCCAGTCAATGTCAGCAGCTCGTCGAATTTCAGATCAAACGGTCAGGAACCGGCTGCACGACTCTGGTCTTTGGGCTAGAAGACCCTACAGAGTTCCTGTTCTTACGGACCAGCATCGCCAGAACCGACTGCAGTGGGCGAACCAGCATCGTCAATGGACCGTTGGGAATGACTGGAGACGGGTTTGGTTTAGTGATGAATCATTTTTTGTGCTCCAGCGACACGATAGACGGAGAAGAGTTTACCGCAGAGTCCATGAGCGCTACGCCCAGAACAGCGTTGATGAGGCTCCTCCACATGGTGGTGGAGGTGTACTGATGTGGGGGGCGATCAACTTCATGGGAAGAAGTGACCTGGTGCAAATTGAAGGACGCCTGAATGCCCAACGATACGTCGCTGAAATTCTTCGTCCTCACGTCCTTCCACTTTTGGCTGCATGAGGGTCGATTTTTCAGCAGGATAACGCTTGACCTCATGTGGCACAACTCACCACCCAGTTCCTCGCTGACAACAACGTCCAGATCATTCCGTGGCCAGCCATGTCATCAGACATGAACCCCATAGAACACTTATGGGATGAACTCGACAGACGACTCCGCCAGCGAGACGTTGCTCCAGCCAATCTCCGACAGTTGTCTCTTGCACTGCGGGAAGAGTGGGCAGCCACCCCACAACAACAGATCCAACGGCTAATCGGATCCATGTCAAGGAGATGTCGTTCTCTGATAGAGGCCATACACCTTACTGAAACGGAGGCCTCAGTCGCAAAGAATAAAAGTCCAAACCAAATTTAATGAACATCATTTCATTGTTAAAGTCTGAAAGTTTCTTCATGCCAAGATTGAAACATTAATTCCGTAAAATAAAATTTTGGTACAAGTTTGAAATTTGGTGTCCATTACCACTGCAATAATGTTGCGTTTCTTTTTTTGAACAGTATATTACAACAGATTACAATGGTAGCAAAGAGAATAATAACTGAAATTAAAGCAACATTTTTTTTTCCATGGCAGTTTAGTAAAATTAACAGATACCATGACAACATGTTTCAGTGGCAGCTTGGTGAACAATAAGAAAAACCATGACAGCGTGTATCAGTGAATGATGAACATGTATTTTTTTTTTCTTATTGCTCAAGAAACCATTATAACAGATACTAGTTACAACTTACAGGCAATCATAACAGAAACCATTATAACAGATACCCATTACAATTTAAAGGTAATGATAAAAGAAAGCACTATAACAGATACTTGTGGCAACTTTCAGCCAATGACAAAAGACACCATTATAACAGATACTTGTTGCAACGTTTAGCCAATGACAAAAGAAACCACTATAACAGATACTTATTACAACGTATAGCCAATGACAGAAGAAACCACTATAACAGATACTTGTTACAACATACAACCAACGACAAAAGAAACCACTATAACAGATACTTGTTACAATGTATAGCCAATGACAGAAGAAACCACTTTAACAGATACTTGTTGCAACGTTTAGCCAATGACAAAAGAAACCACTATATCAGATACTTGTTACAACATATAGCCAATGACAGAAGAAACCACTATAACAGATACTTGTTACAACATACAACCAACGACAAAAGAAACCACTATAACAGATACTTGTTGCAACTTATAGCCAATGACAAAAGAAACCACTATAACAGATACTTGTTGCAACATACAACCAACGACAAAAGAAACACTATAACAGATACTTGTTGCAACTTATAGCCAATGACAAAAGAAACCACTATAACAGATACTTGTTGCAACATACAACCAACGACAAAAAAAACCACTATAACAGATACTTGTTGCAACATACAATGACAAAAGAAACCACTATAACAGATACTTGTTGCAACTTATAGCCAATGACAAAAGAAACCACTATAACAGATACTTGTTGCAACATACAACCAACGACAAAAGAAACCACTATAACAGATACTTGTTGCAACATACAACCAACAACAAAAGAAACCACTATAACAGATACTTGTTGCAACTTATAGCCAATGACAAAAGAAACCACTATAACAGATACTTGTTACAACATACAACCAACGACAAAAGAAACCACTATAACAGATACTTGTTGCAACTTATAGCCAATGACAAAAGAAACCACTATAACAGATACTTGTTGCAACGTGTAGGATCCCATTACACGCCCATTGAGGCATATTGGGAATATGGTGTTAGGCCCATATTTTCTTGACCGTCGGCACACTAGGGGTGATGTGGTCAGCATCACACCGGCCGCCTTAACCTTCCCAGAAGTTGCTCTGGTACCCATTTGGGGCTGGGTCGACACAGGAGCCGTTTGCGGCCTAACCAATGACAAAAGAAACCAATATAACAGATACTTGTTACAACATACAACAAACGACAAAAGAAACCACTATAACAGATACTTGTTGCAACCTTATAGCCAATGACAGAAGAAACCACTATAACAGATACTTGTTACAACATACAACCAACGACAAAAAAAACCACTATAACAGATACTTGTTGCAACTTATAGCCAATGACAGAAGAAACCACTATAACAGATACTTGTTACAACATACAACCAACGACAAAAGAAAATAAACAGATACTTGTTGCAACTTATAGCCAATGACAAAAGAAACCACTATAACAGATACTTGTTGCAACGTGTAGTATCCCGATACACGCCCATTGAGGCATATTGGGAATATGGTGTTAGGCCCATATTTTCTTGACCGTCGGCACACTAGGGGTGATGTGGTCAGCATCACACCGGCCGCCTTAACCTTCCCAGAAGTTGCTCTGGTACCCATTTGGGGCTGGGTCAACCCAGGAGCCGTGATACTGTATGGGTTGTTGGTGATTCACTGGTAAAGTAGGAACTGGCCATCACTGATACAACATCAGTTTTGAAGGATAAGAAACTTCCGGGCAACGCCGGGTAAAGTATGAACTGGCCATCACTGTTGATATCCAAGTGAGTTATTGAGTGGTGGAAGAAGATGATAAATGTTATAGTATTATGTGCGCTGATGAAGGACAAATCAGCATTCGTCGGGCTTACAGATGGCTGACCAGGCGTGTGGGTGTATAGTCATCAGTGAACGTGAATGCATGTAGTTCTAACTAAAAGTCAATAATAGTCACACACACACCAACACACATGTAGGAGTCAGCAAAAGGTTATAACTCCTGATCGTTCTACACTGTTTTAATACTCCACAGTCACGAGGACATCACTAAGTACATTGTCACAGGTACAGTACACAGCAAGATAAGATACTTCTCATGAACACCAAATCCATTTATAATGATAAAGTTTCCTGGTCCAAATTATCCCTACAGCAAAGGGAACTGCCTATATCGCAGTACAATAATGTCTGTATCGTCAGACTCAACATAACTCATGGGAGAAAAAACACCTTCCCTATAATAATAATCTGTCGACCTTCACAAATCTCCCTCATCGGAGATATCAACACATAACGACCTATAATCCCAGGCCCGAAAAATCTTTAACAATTTACATTCTGCAGAATACATATATCAGCCTTTTTATCCACGGCTTTATGAAATCTTAGGAAATATCATAATCCTTTTCACCAAAACTATTCTCCATATCGGGACACCCTGACCATAATCGTCAGTCTCTTCTCTAAGCTATCTCAGCATTCGAATGTCACGAAAAATCTCCCCGCCTAAAAACCGCTCAGCGGATTTAGCGCCTGAGATGAATTTCGTTCACCCACGTTCCAGAACATTCGCGAAAATACGCGAAGTTATTTTAAACACATAAACAGCTAAACAAGGGGGCTAACAAAGGCCCAGCCTGTACTTACAAGTATTTTACCGATAAACTCCCCTTGACTAGAATTTGGACTTAACAAGCCGTTTGCGGCCTAACCAATGACAAAAGAAACCAATATAACAGATACTTGTTACAACATACAACCAACGACAAAAGAAACCAATATAACAGATACTTGTTACAACATGCAACCAATGATAAAAGAACCACTATAGTAGATGCTTGTTACAAAATACAGGCAATAGTAAAAGAATGATTATGAAAGAAATATGTAACAGTTTACCTGACATAGGTGGAGGAGAAGATACTGGGCTTGTAGGACCTGATCCCTCATAACTGCTGCTAGTCTGTTCTGTTGAATATATCTAAGAGAGAAAAAATAGCACAAATATCAGGTCTCATTTTACTCATGATGTCTACGGTGCAACGTTTTTATTTACATAACTTCATAATTAAAAATTTTCATTAAAAAGAACATCCAGGCCACAATAAAAATGATGCGTATTACCAGCTCAGCAGAAGTGAACAATAATCTTCAGACTTCGCATAGTTCACAACAGATTGGGATACCATCTATTCAACAAGTTAAAGATAGGAACTACTGATGAATGTAACTGTGGCACTGATATAATGACTGTTGAGTATCTACTTCAAAGGATCCCAACATATGAGGAACAGATAAAGCACATCAGTGCCATTCCTAGAATAGCTCTACGGAGATGTCAACAGCCTCAAACTGACCACTGCTTTCTTTGAACATATTCATTTTGACGTCTGAGGGTGGACGAAGAAGAAGAATTAATAAATAAAAACTATTAAAAAAAACTAGGTGTCCAAAAAACAATACAAAATTTTTCTAAATGATTTCTCTTTCTTATTTTTTCACACCCAATGTAGCATACAGCCACCACTGCTGCTGGTTTCCTAGCAGGAACTCTACACCAAAAACATTCACGTGCTCTTGCAGTGTCAGTATCTGTGGCAATCTGTTTTACATGACGAGGCTTAAAGCAGTATGTACAATGTCATACTAATAGACTTTTATAACACACCTGAAGGAACAGCATTGGGTTTTGATTACAGGGGTATTACATATTATAACCAGGAGCTGAGTAGTTATTTCAAATTAATGATTGAGGCATGAATTGTGCAGTACCTGTTGGTTCTTATCCTGACTTTTAATGCAGACATTCATGAGTGATACAGTTTATGTTACTTTACTTTTAATTTGTTCAGTTCACTCCCTCCATGAAGAAACCATAGAGAAGTTTTTGTTCTTGAGCCAAATGTGTTAGGGATGTGAGCCTGTGTCTTGTAGGATGTATGTGATGTTGCCTATCCATCCGTCTCTTGGTCTTTTTGTTTGTTTAAAAAATGTTTTACTTAATTTTGGTTATAATTGGATATTGTAAATGTATGCTGTTATACTACCTTTTTTAATGTTGCATACCTTTAAATTAATGCTTAAAGTAACATGTGGGAATGAAAGGATATAGTATGCAAGATAAGTGAGAGTGGAAGGGCAGAATGTTAGACAGGCTTGCGCGCCCAATTCTTAACCCTTTGAAAATAAAGTTTGTTTGTTCGTTCGTTCTTCTTCATGCCCAAAACCAGATCTTTAACTGTTGTAAGCACACAGCAGCAACTGAGTGCCAAACCACTTTATTTTTGGACTCGAACACATCTGATGCAGGATGTAGTTCCTACAATTTTTCTTATATCATCATTTCTAATTCTACCTCTCCCGGAAACACTGATGGCTCTTCTCTGGCATCTAATCTCACTGGAAGTGATTTTCCTCTCCTGTGCTCTGGTCATAGACCAAGTTGGATGCTGACAGTCAAAAGCTGGTGAGAAAATATTGTGGACCAAGTTGGATGCTGACAGCCAAGAGCTGGTGAGAAAATATTATTTATCAACTGTTGTTTAGTTTCCATACTGATATTCCAATGTTTTGAGTAGTGGTGACAGTTGGTAAGTCACTGCACTGACTTCAGGTCTCCCATGTTCTGTAAAAATGAGAACATAGTTTTTGTTTGGTCCTGATTATTCATGGAAACCTGTTGACAGCATTGCAAGGCAGTCCTTGTTCTGGAATCTTCAGGTTAAAAGAGGCAGAGGCGAATTCTCCTTCTCTCCCGTCCGCCCCCCCCCCCCCCCCCCCCCCCCCCCCAAAAAAAAAAAAAGAAGACCGGAGACAGAAATCAAAATGATGAGGAAGACACAAAGACCTGGAGCTGATGGCACCATGGGGGAAAGGAAGACTTGGCATTAGTTTGTCAAAGACCTATGCTCCTTAGGGATTTGAAAGGTGATGATGATGATTCATGGCACATGTACAAGTAAAGTTGCTATTTAATCCTGATTATTAATGGCACATGTACAAGTTGTTTGTTGTTGTTTAACTAGGGCTGCTGAGCTTCTCGCTCTTTTGCAGCCAATGTCAAGTTGAAGATTCGTTGGTATTATCTACACTGTAGATCTAGTGTTTTCCAGTGGCTTTTTTGCCATTCCGAAACGTGCTGAGTTGAAGTCATGAGCTCCAGTTTCTCCAGCTTAGCTCGCATTTAAAGGATTGTCACATCTGGTCCCAAGCTAGGAGTAAGAAGTGCATGGCATACTGTGCATTCCGCCGCCATCCAAGGGGGTTCTCCAACTATGGAGAGATAAAATACTGTGCTCTGGTTCTGGACTCTCCCAAGAAATCGTCGCATCCTGCACAGAACCACTTCTCAGCTCCCCCTGCCTATCACTGGATCCATAGTGAAATCCTCCTGCATGCAGTCAACCAGGTCAATGCTAAAGAATTACATCTGGGGCTAAAATGACTTCTCCAAGCTTAGTGTGCAATGCTGGGTTCTCAATGAGTTTCACCATAGGAGGAATCCCTGGAATGTGTGTGGATGATTTCAAGAGTCAATGAGGGTGTAATTAGCCTCACAGACATATTGTAGCATTGTGCATAGCTGGTGGTCATATAAAGGTGACTCCAGATATGCCTCCATGCATACACGTACAAGTATAATTTTTACTGTCTGATCTCAAATTATTCATACACTTATCAAACAACTGAATATAGGCTTGCTCTTCATGTTTTGAGAAAGCCTTCTGCATGGTTTTCTGTTGTCTATTGTGGACAGTGGAGTGGGACGCCCTGTGAAGAGTAAAATCTTGGAAACAAATCTCCTGGGTGCTCTGTTGATTAATGCAGTCAAAAACATTGAATTAAGACGGTGGGATAAAAGGTGAGAGAGAGACTTGGATGCAATTTTTAGATTCCAATTGGAAACACACATTTAAAATAATGGCCAGCAATGCAAATGATACATTTTAATATGCATGAAATGCAATAATACCGGGTAATACTTATAGAATACCCCGTGTAGTTTCCAGGGATGGGGGTCTCTAATGAGAACAAGAAAGAACAAGTCTACTGTTCCTTCAGGCATGTCTTATAAGGTGACTAATATGAGATTGTACATGAGGCTGCCAACCTCACTGTGAAAAACCTATTGCTACAGAAACCAATACTGCCAGGGTTTGTGAATGCTTGATGCAGGCTTCCTGCAAGGGGACCAGCTGTAGCAGTGGCTTCATGTTCCATAAGGAGCGAAAAGGAAAAACAACTGAAGATGATGATGATGAATACTTACAGAAGCCAAGGCCTTGCCCACTGCGATGATTGAAGAAGATGAGACTGGTGGTCTTGACATCAAGTCTGACCCATTAACTGTAGGGGAAGGGGTACCAGTTGTGTATGCGGTACCTGAGGAAGGCACGCCGGCTCCTCCAATTGGTTGACCTCCGCGAAACGAGGACATCGGAGGTAACCCAGGGGAAGACATAAGTTGTGGATCATGGCCAGGTGATACTGGGTGGAGGTATGGCTGAAATAATACGTTAACATAATTATTATATTATTTATATTTAATATATTTAGGACTGAAACGGTACAACAAAATCACTCATGTGGAACTGATGACAAGAACTTGACAGGTGCCAGTGGATCAAGAGATGAGAAGACACCAGGAAAAGGTCTCTGAGGAGAGAGAAAAAACTGAGGCATATTGTACGTGGCAACTAATATGAGGAACGTCAGAAATGAGGTATATGAGGAATGTGGTTGAAGTAACAAGAAGAGATATGGTCTGCAACCAGACGATATGTCATGGCCTAAAAACCTAGCCCCTGCAGACCCAAGTAGAACAGTCCAAACTAAGATGGTTTGGCCATATCTGCAGAATGGGAGATCGGCTACCATGACAAGTATGGGAAACTAAGAGCCAGGGATCCAGACATCCATGATGACCCAGAGTCGCTTGGGAGGACATCAACAGACAATCTCTGAAAGACTGAGGACTAGACTGGAAACAGGCCAGGAGGAAGACAGCTGGCAGGATAGTATGGCGCTGTCTCTTCCAAATCTCTACACCTCACGGTAGAAGAAAAACGACTCAGTCAGTAAGTAACTAATCTGAGGTTGTGCATGGGGGCTGGCAACCTTATCAAGTTTAAAAAATATCTGCAGCAGAAACCACCGCTACAAGAGAATGTGATTGCTTGCAGCAGGCTTCCTGCAAGGGGACAAGAATGCCAGGATGGCTGCATTTTCTGTAAGGAGCGCAATGGAAAATTATGATGATGATGAACACTGCATGGCATATAATAATGGTGGTTCTAGTGTGTCATCAAACCATGCTTTTCTGTGTGATTTTTTTTTTTCAAAGGAAAATAATGATGATGATGGTGATGATGATGGGTGTGTTGATGGTGATGATGATGATGGGTGTGTTGATGGTGATGATGATGATGATGATGATGATGAACACTGCATGGCACATAATAATGGTGGTTCTAGTGTGTCATCAAACCATGCTTTCCTATGTGATTTTTTTTTTCAAAGGAAAATAATGATGATCATGATGATGGTGATGATGATGGTGATGACTACTGTTTACAGTGATCAAATTATGCCAGATTTTTTTACCCTTGTACCCATTCCCAGAGTCGTCCTGTCTGTGAGAGAATAATAGAGTGACGAAGCTTAATGGTCATTCAGAAAACAAGTGGGGGAAAATTACATTACATTGACTGCAAGTCATCTGGTACATCGACCATGGCTGAATCTTCTGGCCGCAGAGAGGAAGATGATAGGAACAGACTGGAGGGAATAAAGGAACGTATGAATGAACTTTATTTAGAGAAAAAGATAGATTACTACTTCTTGCAATGGGCTGACCTTAGCTGATAGACAAGAAGTGGACAAATTAAAAATAGCTGGACAACAGTTAATCCCCCCCCCCCCCCCCCCCATATTATGAGACAGAGACTCATGAAGTTATATTAGAGTAAATGAAGAAGAAGAATAAGAAGTACATAAGACAGGCTGGTGTCTATTAAGACAGGGTGAGAGGGTGAGAGCGGACTATAAAGGAAGGACAAGAGAAAAAAACACACAAAAAAAGTAAAAGCAAACAGAATGAAGTATATAGACAGGCAGGGAGGAGGAATGGTGTCTGAGAGAGAGAGAGAGAGAGAGAGAGAGAGAGAGAGAGAGAGAGAGAGAGAGAGAGAGAGAGAGAGAGAGAGAGAGAGAGAGAGAGAGAGAGAGGGGGGGGGGACTCAGACACTGGGAGGTATATAGAGAGAGAAGTTCTAAACAGAAACACTGAGGGAGGTGGTGTTTAGAGAGATGGAAAGGGGAGATGTGTAAACAAAGAGAATGAGGCTGGTGTAAACACAGGAGAGAAAAAAAAGTTGTATACAATAAAGGTAAGAAAATGCTCCTGTTGTTTCCAAGTCTCTTTTACAAATTGTGTAGCAAAATGAAGGATTTAAATGGTGTTGTGTGATCACCAACTGGGAACTGATGGCAGGGCAAACACCACTGGAGCAAGAGGTGAGGGAAGTGCCTGGCATTTTCATCTTGGATCCTTAGCCACTTGCTGACAAAGTGGTCAGTGACCATCACCCTAGTGGCGTTTTGTAGAGTGGTGTGAAGTTTTGTTGGGCAGCAACAAACTGTCTCCGCTTCGATCAGTCCGTGGCCATCGTGCGTACAGTGCCGAAAGGCTGGTTCATACCTTGCATCTTGGCCTCCACAGTTCTCCACCAAGTTGTTTTTGGTCAGCCTCTCTTTCACCTTCCTTCTGGAGCCCATAGCACAGCAGTTCTTGTGATGGCATTATGGTCTCTTCTGAGGACAAAGCCAACCCAATTCCAGCATCTGTCGCCTGTGATGGTGTGAATGTCATCTTGGTTGATCAGAGTAAGCAGATTTTTTTTTTAATTACGTGATTGCTACTTCACAGCACGCTACTTTCAACCATTTACCAAAAAGATGTTACTGTTAAGCAGTTCTTGGTTAGTAATGATATTTGGCCAAAAAATTTGGAGAATTTTCCTTAGGCAGGTTGTGTGGAAAGAGGACACTTTTGATATCTCCTTTTCTGTTACTCTCCAGCATTCCACAACTGGCCCTGTATGGGACACATAATGAGGAGACCAGATGACAGCTTTACAAGGCAGTCCTTGTTCTGGAACACGGAAAATGGAACTAGAGACAGAAAGATAAAAAGAAGACATAAACAGGTTCAAGGCCTGTGTGTGTGGGTGTGTGTCTGTGTGCGTGTGTCTGTGCCTGTCTGTCTATGTGTCTGCATGTGTGTGTCTGTCTGTCGGTGTCTGTGTGTGGTGTGACAATATTACTTACTTAGTTGTTCCCCTTCTACCGTGAGGTGTAGAGGTTTGGAAGAGAGAGCGCCAGACTATCCTGTCGGCTGTCTTCCTCCTGGCCTGGTTCCATTCTAGTCCTCGGTCCTTCAAAGATTATCTAATGTTGTCCTCCCAGCGGACTCTGGGTCGTCCTGTAGGTTTGGATCCCTGGCTCTTAGTTTCCCATGCTTGTCGTGGTAGCCGATCTTCTCCCATTCTGCAGACATGGCCAAACTATCTTAGTTGGGACTGTTCTACTTGGGTCTGCAGGGGATGGGATTTTAGGCCTTGACGTATCGTCTGGTTGCGGACCATGTCTCTTCTTGTTACTTCATCCACCTTCCTCAGATACCTCATGTCTGAGGTTTGGATCTGGCTTTTTTTGGTGACAATATTAATGGTGTTAAATTAATGACCAACACAACAATTATTCTCACCATGTCTCCATGATGCTGCATGTTGGGAGGAAAGGAAGACTGTTGTGAAAACACCCCTGAGGCTCCAGGGAGAAGTGAGGACGGGTAGGAGGATGGGAGGGAACTAGGCCATGGTTCACCTGACACAGGAGGGTGGTCTGGAGGAACGAGTAAAACAACAACTGTGAAACTATTGGTAGAAACATTATTGATAATTCAATCAAACAATCAAGTAATAAATCAATTCCCTTTAACTCCTTTGTGTATGAAAATTATTGATAAATCAATTTTTTTTTACACAAGTAATTAAATATGCCAACTAGTAATAAATCTGCTGTTCAGCATCACTGTGTAGGAAAATTACTGATAAATCAGTCAATCAAGTAATAAATCATTGCCCTTTATATCCTTTCTGTATGAAAACTTTTGATAAATGAATTTAAAAAAAAAAAAAAACAAGTAACAAATGTCCCATTTATCTACGTTGTATAGGAAAATAAACTCAAGTGATCAATTAATGTCAATTAGCTCTTTTGTACATGACAAGTAATTAATAAATCAAGTAATTAATACCCTTAAGGTTCTATGTAAAGGGACATTACCAATCAATCAATGACCTATAGATACTACCCCCCCCCCCCCCCATACTAGTCACCTTGCATGATTTGCCTGAGGGTTCTTTCTCTCTCCAGAGACCCCCAGGAACAACACAGGGCAACTGGGTGCACAGGTTACACTCGTATAAGATACTCTATGTAAGTCCCCCTGCTTGGATCTGCATCTCTCCACAACAGTCCTAATTCTATAGTTTCTTCGTACTCAGGAGGACCTTTGTCTGCAGCTACTTTTCCAACTGGAAAGCAGTGTGTCACCATGTCTGTTTTCTGTCTTCCTTAATTATCCAAGTTGACCTTTTCATTTGTTCTAGCATTTCTTAATTTTTGTAACTTTTTTTTTTTTTTTTGCTGTTTTATTTATTGATGACTAAAACTTAATGAAGGTAAATAATTTAAATAATTCAACTCGGTAATCCAAGATGGAAGGTCCTCCATTAAAAAGGTCCATGCTGAAGCCTAGAGAAAGCCAAAAGGAGTCTAAGCAGACTTATTACCTCTACAATACTATCCAGATTGGGTACCTGGAATGCCTGAACACTAGACGAACAAGGAAAATCTGCACAGGTAGCAGCAGAAATGGAGAGCTGTAAAACTAACATCGTGGGACTGTGGAAACAAGGTGGAAGAGAACAGAGGGGAAGTAGCTCAATACAGGCAAAATGGCGCTGTCCTCAGTACATGTGAAAAAAGATGGTGCACATCATAGGGAAGGTGTGGCTCTTATGCTGTCAAAAAAGTGCAGATGACATTCATAGAATAAGAAGAAATGGGAACCAGAATAATATCGGTAACATTATACACTTTTTTTTTTCTTTTGGGAAGATAATATACTGAGAGGGAAAAGTGAAAATCAGGAACTATAAATGCAAGCAGCAACCACTGGCCCATGCCTTCAAAGGAACCAAACCACTTACGATTACCTCTAGTCAGATGACTGGACCATACAAGAAACTGATTTATGTGGTGTTTTACAGGAAGGTAGTGGCGTTTTGCAGGAAAAGCTCTCTGGACAACTATATTCACAGCTTTCACCTTCCAAACTGTGCAAATGGCACACTTTTACTTTATTCTACTATAAATCCTTCCATCACTTCCAATTTTGGAAGGCAAAAATCCTTGTTTGGATCAACTGTGACCTTGCAATTTATAGTTCATGATAGCCACTGAAAAGTCATGAGCTAACAAAAATCACAATCAAAATGAATGAACAAGCAGTACAATTCTTAAAAGTATAATTAAATAAGCTTGCTCACAAGTATACAATGCCTAACAGTACATTCTCCCTATCTCTTATCAACAAGACCCTTAACCCTGGTACAAATCCTCATTGGATACTCAAGTTAAATCCTCACCAATTACCACCATAGCGCTGCTGTTAGAAGGATCCTACATCACCACCAACCTATTCTCCACACTGATTCAATTCATTTGCTTCCCCGGTTTCCGCACTCTATTCTTATCATCTTCCTCTCTACAATGCACCCTTGGTGGCCTACAGAAGCAACAAAAGCTTGAGGGACCTCCTGGTCCACAGCCATCTGAAAATTGAGAGTGGTGGCCACTGTGGCCCCCAACCATGTAATCAGATGCAAGACATGTCAATAGGCCATTCAGACATGAAAAGTGTCATTTTCTAAAGCCATGTTCACCACCAATGGCTTTACATGTAAGTCATGTGACGTCACTTACACCATCACATACAAAAGTTCCAGAATAACATATAGGCCAAACAGGTAAATGACTTGACGGTCAATATGTTCACAACATTCAATGGCCCTGACCATCAAGGTGCTTTGGACATCCAGGTGACAGCGATTAGATCCTGTTTCTCTAATGTTTAAACTCTGTTTCATCTTGAACGTCTCATACACTTCATGGAGTGAACCAGATGGTTTGAACACCCAGCATTATTTTGTCCAAGATGACCTCCACTTATGTTTTATGTCTCGAGTTCTATCACCCCTTCTTTTCTTCACTACTGTGATAAAATTAACCGTGATACAACGTTAAAATATCTCCAAAGATAAAATGTAGGGATAAAAATAATGCGTAAGCTACTAGCCGACATGATCGCCCACGCCGCGGGTCACAACCCGCCATGGAAACTAACTTGTTAGACGTGAAGGCAAAACATTTACCCTTGGAACGGGATGAGAACGGAGATCAAAAGGAAAAAATATGACTGAACACGTGCTTAAAACTAGCAAGGCTAAAAAGACGCAATTGGTGGGGAAAGAAAAAAAAAATTCACGTCCCTAAGTTGACACAAGGTAAAGAAATCGACAAAAGGGACCTTAGCTATTATACGCAACAGTCATTTCTTGGACGCTTTTGCGATAACTTAGTCCGTTTATTTGAATTCAGCGGCCAACGCATTATAGAAGATGCTCGAAAATATTTCAAAAAACCAACTAACCTTGAAAAGTAACTTTTTCTTAATAATGATGTTAGGAATATAAAACCTAGCTGGCCTGATGGCCCATCTTGAGCAGTGAAATAATATGCTTTCATTTATACAGACGGATAGATAATAATGAAGATATTGACAAAAGACTGTGTTGTTCATATCAGCGAGCGACTGCATTGAAACAAAAAATGTCCCTAATTTTCAAAAACTGCGGCCTTGAGACTCAAGTGCTAAAATCTAGTTGGAATGAAAGAGAGGGAATGTGGTGGAGAATTGTGGCTAAAAATAACTTTAAAGACAAAATTGTGTAGGGGATGGCAGAGTTGGTTCAAAAAACAAGTGTGTTTTTTTGTGAAACGCAAGTAGAGACAGACGGACCAACAGACAATAATACATACTTGACTGAGGTATGACTGAAATGACTTTTGGTAGGATGTTTGAATTTGAAAAGGAAAAAAGGCGGTGATTGGCCATAGATGAACATATTATCGGCGCTCAGACGCGCATTTTTGCCATTCGTCATAAACTGTCCAGTAGTAGACACAGAAATAATTCAGTGGTGTATTTCCCAGAAGCTAATTGAAATATTTAGAGGGACGCCATACTAAAGCCAGCAGCTCAGCTGAGTTTTGCTAGCATATAACTGTGTTCTATATTCATAATTCTGGTAAGACTGAAAGTATTTCTTTGTATATTTTAATATTTGTTTAATGTTTCGAGTGATTTGATACTGCCATATCAAAATCTATCCCTTACAACAAGTAAGGATTCGCTCTAGACCCCCCGCCCCAGTTCAGGGTCTAGAGACAAACAAAATACATAAACTCCAGCAAGGATTATGAAGGGCGGATCAAGTGTTGAGATCAGTGGAACATATCACCTATCCTATTCTATGGCAAGAAGCTAATGAACATATTTCAGAATATGTAGTCTGGGGGAACTTATCCTATGTGAAACCAACTTGGTAAGATGTGTTGTATGGTCAAAGAGATCTGACCCGTCTATGTGGTGTTGTTGTGTAGTGTTGAGTGTAGAAGTGGCTCAGGAGGTAGAGTTCTGACACATGACCAAATACTTTTATTTCAGAACTGTGAGTTTTTTTATTTGGCACCAATGTGGTGTCAAATGAGGTGTTGAAATATACAAGAGTGGACCCGTGCAGTTTATATTTTGGCAGAGCAGCCTTATATTGCCCCCAAGCACGGAGAGGTGGGGCCACCAGATTCCAGCACCAGAACTACTCAGTCAAAGATACGTGAGCGTCTGGCCTGCTGGATATTCACCAACTCAACTTATTTTCTAACACACCAATTATATTCCCATCAATAAATGGACAATGTGTAGTAGCCATAGACAGGGAGTGATGAGGCCACCCCAACAGCACATCCATTAAACGTTCTCCCAGATAAATTACAACTATAAACAGTAGTAATATTAACTAGTCTTGTAAAATACATATGTACACACCTTTCCTTTATTATGCCATATATTCATGCATTTCATTCATAATTGCAAAACCTTTCATATGTTCTGACCAAAATAAAACCTTGGTTCAGAACAAATAAACTTAAAGAAAATTAACTATCAAAATTTTACACAGCTTGAGTTAGTTCAGTGTGTTATAACATTTTATTAATATTATTAGACTTATTAAATATCTGTGTGTGTGTATGTAAACTACCACAACACATTACATATCAGTACCCTAGAATTTTAACGTAGCCACATTCATTAGAAAAAAAAAATAATAGGTGTGAGGTCGTAGTGGTAGCAAGAAGGGCCTTCTGTAAATTCACAGCTACATTTATCTCAGGAGCCTTCACAGCTGACCTCATGCATCACACTAGGTAATATCACAATCATACAATACCATCATATCCACTACAACTACTGCCATCTACTTTCTCTCTTCTTTCTGTTTTTATTCGATTTTATTGTTATTTCTCACTCTATTTTGAGTTTTTCTTCCTCACTTAGTTTTTTGAATTTTATTCTCCATATAAAGTCTTTATTCTTTATGCCCAGAACAGCAGCCATTTTGCCTAGATTTTTACTTACGTCTCATGTTTTCTTTCCTTTCTGTTTTTGTTTGCTTGTCCCTGACAAGGGCCTTGTGGCCAGCCCTAATGTAGGTTATTTTCTTATCTTTCATCCTAGGAAGATACATTAACTTTTTTCCTCCTAAGCCCCACCATTCACAAGTATACAGGCTAACTAAGGGGTTGGAGTGGCTAAGAGGTATGGCGTCCGCCTCAAATTCTAAAGGTACCTGGTTTGATTCCCAGTACAGGGAATATAATTTATGGAAATTCTTTTCAGAAGCAGTAGTCCTAATGATGTCATACTCCTTCCTGATCTCCTGGGTAGTGAGATCAGATGCCTAGCCTTCTCAGAAAAGGGCGAAAAAAATAGGCCACATGTACAAGTTGCGCACATTAAAAATCCCATGACAGTTGGAAATCGTAAAGAGCAGGTCATAACACTGCTGCCCTGACAAAATTTTAAAATTAGAAACCTACCCACCACAAAAATATTTACAGAATGTGTGATTCCTATATACACGCACTGGGATTCTCGCCAGTGCTACAGAGTTTGTGCACTGTGCTGAGATCCTCCTTGTGTGATCTAAGGGAAGAAATATAACAAAACAAAAATAAAACCTAAAAAGATCAATACACTGACAAGGAAGAGCAAAAATGGCTGCCCATTAGGTCACGTGCTGAACAGACCAGATCTCATGTTGAGCTGTCACATTTTTTTATTTTTTTTTATTAACCAGCAGCACTTGGGCTTTCAGCCCTTCGGCCCAATGACATGTCATTGCGAGGCTGGGGAGCCTGTGGACTTTCCTTCCAACCTGGTCAGGAGCTTTGCTCCTTCCCATCCACAGAGGGTTTATCTCAGGAGCCATTCAGGTTATTCAGTCAAAATCCCGGTCGATGACACTGCTTCAAATACTCACGCCCGGGCTTGAACCTTGAACACCTGATCGCCAGCGCAATGTGGTAACCATTACACCAGCGCGGCTCCCAGCAGTCACATTAAGGCGTCACAGTATTTGATGTAATAAAATAATAGTTACTTATCTTCATTTTGACATTTGTTTCATATAAATCTGTTGGAAGGAGTGAAGAAAAAAAAATTTAAAAATTATGAGTGACTTTTCAATCACCGTGTATAACTGAGTAATTTTAGTTTTTGGCACTTTTTTAATTTTTATTTTTAAAAACAGTTAATTCTGAAAAATGTTCATAAATTTGTCAAGTGATTAAGCTGTGCACTCACCCATGAAATATTCCCCATACATTCCTGGCTTTGAGGAATTGTACTGTGGGGAATCCTGAGAAAATTCCTCTGGGCCTGGAGAATAGCCCTGGGAAAGACAAAAATGGAAAGAAAAAAAAATGGGATTAGTTTTAGAGAACATGATTTGCTAATACAATCAAAACAATGTTTTATTACTACATTTCGTCCTTATTTTCCTTTGTGGTCCTTATGGAGCATGGAGCCACCGTTACAGTTGGTTCCCTTGTAGGAAGCCTGCACCAAACAGTCGCATGCTCTTGCGGTGCTGGTGTAAGTGACAGTGTTACAAGATGGGTTCCCAGCCCCAAGAAGAACTTCTTATCACTCATCTTACATTACGTGCCTGAGGGTGTAGTGGTCCTATTACTTTTGTGTATCTTCAGAGATCCTCAGGAAGTAAAAATTACCCCCCATTTAAGGTTAGCAAAAGAAAAACACAGAGAGACATGGAAAATGAAACATACGTATACAGAGACAATGAATGACAGAAATAAACATGCAGAGAAACAAAAAAGAGTAAAACATTTTTAATACTTTCTTCTTCTATACCTCATTGCACAAAAACAATAACCCCAGAAAAATCACTAAAACAGACACAAGGAAATACAGGCAGGGCAGCATCCCCCCCCCCCCACATTTCCCCCCCCTCCCCCCCCCCCCCCCCCCCCCCCCCCCCCCCCCTCCACACCAAAAAAACCACAAAGAAAAAAATCACAGGTTTGCTGCTGGGCAGGAAAAGACAACCCAAAAGTAAGAAGGGGATCTAATCACTAATTACGTCATGGCCTCTGACATAATTCAAACATGTCTGTAAATTAGCTCCTTGTCTTATTCTTCCTGGGAAAGGCAGACGTGTAGACTATAAAAGTTGTTTCTCTTCTCCGCAGGGACTGCAGATGGGGGGTGATGAGAGTTGGAAATCTACATCATGGGCCAGGGGAAATAATTACACATTTTCTAAGGCAGGTAATTAAAGTTTTCTAGTGAAATAGGTATTGACTAGTTAAGACTTGAAAGTAATAAAGATGTTGTAAAGGATGCAAAATAACTATACAGAACCAGCGGAAAGCAAAATATCTGCCAGCAACACGTAGCACTTTTCTGCCATTTACTTTGGTCTGAGTGTTAAAATGAGGAAGAAGAATGTGTAGCAGAATTTGAAAAATTAAAAGCGAATGGCCAGGACAAAATACAAGACAAATTACTGGTTGCTTGTGGCCTACAGCTAGCAGGCCTTCTCAGGATTAGCGCTATACAGGGATTCTGTCAAGAAAGAACTACTGCACCATCAGGCAAGTTGTATAAGGTGACTAAGGTTGTGCGTGAGGCTGGCAAAGCCTCATCATGAAAGATTAATTGCTACAGAAACCACCACAGCAAGATTATTATTATTTACAATCATGAAATAACAATGAACTTCAATAAATAAAATCATGAAACAACAATGAACTTCAATAAATAAAATCTTGAAATAACAATGAACTTTCAATAAATAAAATCTTGAAATAACAATGAACTTCAATAATTCAATAAATAAAATCATGAAATAACAATGAACTTCAATAAATAAAATCAGAAAATAAAAATGAACATCAAAAATTAAAATCTTGAAATAAAAATGAACTTCAATAAATAAAATCATGAAATAACAATGAAATTCAATAAACAAAAATCATGAAATAACAATAATTTATTTTAAAAATAAGAACTTCTTCCATAATTATAGTCATGAAATAAAAATGAGCTTCAATAATTACAATCGAAGAATAAAAATGAACTTATACACTAAAATAATAATGCTCCCTGGTTAACAAAACTTTGACTTAAAATGCAGACATTGCTATCCCTTACCAAACAATCCAGGTACAACAAAGCTTAAACCTGCATCACATAATCAGACAGGGGAGGCGATGTGAAGTTTGTGATAATGGAAGAGAGGGCTGAGAAACGGGAGTTACCTGGTAGTTGAGTGAAGGAAGGAGGGAAAGTAACTGAAAATGTGGTTGGGAAACAGAGGAGACAAGGGAGACATCATTTACAGAAACAAGTGGGATACCGAGCATCCAGGACACATAAAATGATGCATATTACCAGCTTAGCAGAAAAGAACACTGATAATCTTCAGACTCTGCATGGGCCACAACAAATTGGGATATCATCTATTCAACAAATTAAAAATAGGAACTACCGATGAGTGTAACTGTGGCACTGATTAAAATGACTGCTGAACATCTGTTTAAAAAATACCCAAACATATAAGGAACAGAGAAAGCACATACGTCTGTCACCAGTACCATTTTAGAAAAAAAAAACTTTATGGAGATGCAAATAGCCTGAACTGACTACTGCTTTCTTTGAAAATATTTAAGTAAAAGTCTGAGACAAAAACAACAACCAAAAAGCTACATACTTTTATAAACGGATGCTTGCATAGAATAGAAGGACTGAGGTGGTATGACAAAGTCACAAATGTGGAATTGATGACAAGAACCAGACAAGTGCCAGTGGCACAAGAGCTGAGAAGAAGACGCTGGCGATGGATAGGACACACATTGAGGAGACCTGTTGATAGCATTACAAGGCAGTCCTTGTTCTGGAATCCACAGGGAAAGAGAGGCAGAGGTAGACCAAAAAAAAAACACATGGAGAAGAGAACTGGATACAGAGGTGAAAATGATGAGGAAAACATGGAAAGAACTTGAGCGGATGGCACGGGACAGGAAGACTTGGCATGTGTTTGTTGAAGGCCTATGCTCCTTGGGGAGCTAAAGGGTATTGATTGATTGAATGATTGATGAGAGTGTACGAAGAAGATTTACTCTTTAAGGCCCAAGGAGATATTTACGGAAAGGGAGGAGGAGATGGATGGATATGTACTCCCATAGCAGAAAGCCCTGTGTAGTTCCCGGGGGGAGGGTCTCCAAAGAGACAAGGACAGACTAGGACTACTGCTACCCCAGACGTGTCGTAAGAGGCGACCAATATGAGGTTGTACATAAGGCTGGCCACCTCATCATGTAAGTAAGATTGCTACAGAAACTACCACTACAAGAAAACATGAATACTTTGGTGCAGCCTTCCTTGGACAAGGGACCAGCTGCAGGTGGTGGTTAAACGCTCCACAAGAAGCAACATGGGAAAAGAATAGCAGATACTGCCGTAGGGGAGACTGGAATACTCAATTTTTATTTTATATTTCTTTAAGTTTTTGTAAGACAGAATTTCTATTCTATATTTCTTTAAGTTTTTGTAAGACAGAATTTCTATTCTATATTTCTTTAAGTTTTTGTAAGACAGAATTTCTATTCTATATTTCTTTAAGTTTTTGTAAGACAGAATTTCTATTCTATATTTCTTTAAGTTTTTGTAAGACAGAATTTTTATTTTAGAACGAAACACTTTTTAAAAAATTTAAAAAAATTATTTTTTTTTAAAAAGTAAGCTTGGAACATGTTCACCTACATGAAAAGACCCATATATGACCCAGTGGACGTTAATACCTGATTTATTATAAGATTTAACACTCAGCTTATATGATGGGTCATTTGGGGGGAGGGGGGGGGCACTGCCCGGTAAGGGGTTAAAAGAAAAGGATGGGTTTTTTTTTTTTTTTTTTTAAAAGGAAGATGTTACGAGAGGTGAAAAATGATGTATACAGGGAGGAAGTAAAGGAATGCAGAAAATGAGTAAGTCAACGAAGGAAGTTTGTTTTCAAAACGTTGGTAATTAGGCGGACAGGCCCGTCTACCATTCTGCCCTTCCTCTCTCTCATCTTGTCTTCTGTATCCATTCATCCTTACATTATAAAGGTAATATAAAAGCATACATGTACACAGTGGCGTATCCTGGTAATGCGAGCTAGGCGTGCTGCTACTTAAAATGAATATGTACGCCTACTATTTAACTTCTTCCCCTCTTAATTTAAAAACCAACTATATTCAATTATGCAACGATAGTTATTAGGGGTATATGTCAATTATCTCCGAAATACTAATTAACTTACAACTTGAAACTCACTGTCACTAATAATCTGCATTCCCGGCAACTAACAAAAATTAATCACAAAAAACACTGGACGGACACAGCCGATTTTTACAACCCGAGAGCTGCAAAACCACCGCACGCATGTTCGTATTGTATTGATGTATCTGGCCATGACCCCGGTCCACACAAACCAATCTTCAGACGTGAATCCGAAAGGTACCGCACGCATTGTGACAGAATTACCCAAGAAACTTTGGGCGTTTGCAACCAACCAATAAAAACTGCACTATAAAACGCGTCTGGGAAACTGAAACTAGAAATACTCGTAGATTCTATGCGGGAAAATCCGTTATCCTGATGCGTGCGGTCCGAAAGCAGAACTTTAGAAGAGAAATATTTTATAGAATAATAAATTAAATTTTTATTTTCCTTCGGGCATGGGTGTGCGCAGCACGCACAGCACACATAGAGAATACGCCACTGCATGTACAGTATCTAATCATCATCAAGAAATAGGGTGTGTTTAAAAAAAAGTAAAACAAATAGAAGCAAAAAATAATAATAATAATAATTAATAATACAAACAAAAATCAAACCCCTGATTTAACATATGGGAAGAAGGGAGGTAGCTACTCTTCTGACAGAGTGAGAAACGAGCAACAAATAAAACGAGAGAGAGAGAGAGAGAGAGAGAGAGAGAGAGAGAGAGAGAGAGAGAGAGAGAGAGAGAGAGAGAGAGAGAGACAGACAGACAGACAGACAGACAGACAGACAGACAGACAGACAGAGACCGGAGCGCCAAAGGTTAAGCGAAGAAACAGGATAGGAACCCGGATGACAAGACAGGGTGGCAAGTGCAGTTAGTACTCCAGAAACTACAACCTGAAGGGTGGTGGTCGGGTCTTGACGTGCATGGCGGGGAAAACGACGCGGTCTAAAACCGAGAACAAGGAAGATCTGATTCCAGTGACAAACAGATCAGAAAACGGCAATAGACGTGGACCGGATACGCCATGAGGAAATCGACATCAATCGTAACTTGTCAGGCAGTGTCATAGAACCGGTAGGGAAGGAAGAAACAGGAACATGACTGAAGGACAGAAGATGCACCTGGAAGAACATGGTCCCGGGGTTCAATCACTGGCTATACGTAGAATGTCGAGCACGCCGCAACTGATCTAACGTAAACATGAAATAAAAGGCAAAGGTTGTATGTAACTGCCACTCATCCCCCCCCCCCCCCCCCCCCCCCCCCCCCCCCCCCCCCCCCCCCCCCCCCCCCCCCCCCCCCCCCCCCCCCCCCCCCTCCTTTCCCCTATTTGAGTTGCAAACAGGGTTGTGGAGTCGGCCTAAAAATGTTCCTGAAATTTTAAGTCAGACTCCGACTATAGTTTTTTTTTTCCTAGTTATATGACATAAAATTATGCACTTATATGGACTTAAATGTATAAGTATGGTTGTTGGATGTTCATTCTATTGGTCAAGAGGTAGTTGTAAGCTAGTGTATGGTGTCACTGGTCTATGCTAGCTTAAAATACGCGAATGGTTTTCTCAATGAAAATATCTCAGAAGTGTTCTTAAGTTGAACTCCAACAAGTAGTAGTCAATTTTCCAATTCAGGACTGCACGCAAGTCGTTGGTGAAAGTACATATTATTTATTGACACGATACAGACGGGAATACACTAGACGGTCATAGTTACAGATTACAGATGCAAAATGTCATACTTTAAAGTTGCTGATCATACTCTTAAATTCTTGGAGATACTTCAACAATCAAGTCCTCTTCTATCCACGTGAGCTGAGGATCACTTCTGTTACCCTCTAATATACATTTACAATGAAGTCCGTTGACCTTCTTCCAAGGACGTCTATCGTGGTAAACGGATTCATGTTCAAGGATCAATCTTTGATATCATACCCGTAAAATTCCCAGACTTTCTTCATACAATACTTATGTAGCATATATATAATCCAGACAAAGTTATACACGACAATACAATCAGGTTAGAGTCTTCTGTTGACTAACCTCTCCCAAAATCCATGCCATGACTTTGGCATTGGCGAAACGGCATATTAAAACATATGAAGCATACAAAATCAATTAACTTCGTTTCCTCGTAGGTATCCTCCCTCTACGGTAATTCAAACAAGGCAATCGACTCCGTTTGTCCATTCTAGGAATGACATACTACGATGGATTCCCGCTAGACCATAACTAGGAACGGCCTGATACTTCAATTAAACTCAATAAACATTCAATGTGAAATGGGGGGGACACTTACATGATACTTCCACTATTGGCTTCGACATGAAGACCAATATATATATATCAATAGAAATAATGGCTTCCACAAACTTGCCACGAATACAAGAAATATTCCACGGACATCAACATGGTCCGTACTGCCCCATACAAAACATCACGTCACCATCCCCTAACTAGGTTACCCCTGCGTCCAAAGCAACTCACACTGCATTGTGCACGTCAGTGCGTGAATCAATCGAACGCACAAATAATATAACTATATTAAGACTGGTGCGTACATTTGGCAGGACCGTAGACTACCCCCTTAGGTAATAAATGTACGTAACAGCTCCCTTATTACCTCCCCTTAAAAAAATTAATTCTATTAATTTTTTTGAACTTAGTACCCGAGAGAGGTGAGTCCAAACTACAACAAGATATGAAAATGCATAAAGTTATATCATATTAAGAAAAGAATATTAAACGAAATCAATATAACTAAATGATAGTATGCATTAAAGTACACATACACAATCGACCTACTTTGGAACGATGTGGTAATATTCGAAGTAAAAACAAGTTGAAAATGAAAAAATGAAAAAACCATAAAAAAAAAGATGATAATAAAATTCAACTAAGTTTTCAAAAAAAAATTTGAAACATGATTTCAAAAATGAAAATGCACAGCAACACTGATGATAATCAATGACAAGAGAATCAATGAAACAGAAAAATTGAAAATACAATGTGCAAAAATGAAGAAATGCAAAATTAAACACTTTAAGAATCAACACCCTTAATGTTTTCTAACACTAGTACGGTTGACTAGTGATCTAACAGTGAGATATCATAACTAAGACCTGTGAATGCAGGTATTACGTGACAACTAAAAAGTTAGTATGTGTGTGATCCATAATTAATTAAATAGATTAAATTGAATTATTCTAATTAATATATTTCTTAATTACCAACAAATAACCAGTTACTAATATATTCTAAGTAATTATAATATCACTCATTGTCAATGTTCAGTTACAACTAGTTAGTAATCGACGAGACGATGTTCTCAATGTTCCATACACGATAAAATATATTCTCGAACACGATATGTAGTGTAATATGTTCCATAGGAATAACAAATGTATATTTGTCGTTCTTAACAATATTTCCATACTAATAAAAAGTTACTGTAGTACCAATGTTCCCGTACTAATAAAATGTTACTCTAATACCACTGTTCCCGTTCTAATAAAACGTTACTATAGTATCAATGTTCTCGTACTAATAAAATGTTACTACACAAGAAGTAATGTTATAATCTATAAGTAAGTATATCCTGGGTTATACTTATACGAATACTTCAGTTATATAAACAGTCTTTATAGATGTACAATCAATGATAATGTACAAAGTTATTCATGTTATCGGTGAGGATGTTTCAACATCTGGAAGTGGTTTAGTTTCGACAAGTTCGCTTGGGCATCTCGACAAACAGTCTGCGAACACATTCTTCACTCCAGGAATAGCTCGTATTTCAAAATTGAATGGTTGAAGCGCTATAGCGTAACGCGCTGACTTCGATGATTTAACGTTCTTCGTGTTCAGTGCGGTAAGAGCTTTTTGGTCAGATTCCACCACAAAGTGTGAGCCGAGGAGATAACGTTCCAGTTTTGTGATTGCCCACACTAATGCGAGGAGCTCTTTATCCAGAACGGAGTATTTGAGTTCGCTCTCCGTAAGTTTTCTGGACACGTACATCACCGGAAATAAGGTGCCGTTATATTCCTGCATCAAAACTGCAGCAATAGCGTAAGAAGATGCATCACTGCGAAGAATGAAAGTGAGATTTTTGTTAGGCAACCTCAAAAACGGTTCTTTTGAAAAAAATCGTTTTATATAGTCTAACGCCGTTTGGTGATCCTGCGACCACTTTATTACATTAGATGTGCCTTTCTTCAGTAGAGACGAAAAAGGTGCAGTTATAGTAGACAAATGAGGGATGAATTTTGAATAGAACTGTATTAGTCCTAAAAGAGATCTAACTTGTTTTTTTGTCTTAGGTGCTGAGATGTTTAAAATTTTAGAGACGTTACTGTCTTCTGTATACATGAAACCATGACCTATGCGGTGACCCAGAAATGAGATGTCATGAAAACCGACAAAAGCCTTTGAAGGTTTCGCTGTTAAGTTATAATCCCGTAAGGTAGAAAGTAAAGCTTTTAATCCATGAATATGTTCATCCCAAGAGTCACTGAAAAGACAGATGTCATCTATATAAGTAATGACATCGGGACGATGAGACAATATGCGGCGCATCATGCGTACAAAGGTAGCTGGCGCATTCATTAATCCGAATGGCATAAAATTCCATTGAAAAAGACCCTGTGGCGTCGAGAAAGCGGTGAATGGCTTTGCTTTAGGAGTGAGTGGCACTTGCCAATAGCCCTTTGAAAGGTCAAATTTCGAAAAGAATGTGGCATGAGATAATCCCTCCAATAAGTCGTCTAAAAGAGGTAACGGTTCCGCATCGAATTTTGTAACTTTGTTTAATTTCCTGTAATCTACGCAAAGACGTATATTGTTGTCCTTCTTCCTAATGATTACCATAGAAGAAGAATATGGTGATGAAGATGGTTCAATTATATTTAATTGAAGCATCTCATCCAATTCCTTATCAACCTTATCACGAAAGTGTAAAGGGATAGGATATGGACGAACTCGAATAGGCGTATCGTCAGTCAGAATAATGTCATGTTGGATGACTGACGTATGACCTGGGATGTCAGTGAGGACATCCTCATACGAGTGTAGAATATTAGAGACTTGCTGACGTTGATCAGCCGAAAGAGTAGATGAGATTGTAACATCATTCCATTTCTCAGTGGAATGGAGTGGTACAACTGGTATTGGTAGTTGTACATCATCGAAAGAAGATTCTTCTTCTTGGATGACTGATAAACTAGAATAGTGTTGAATAGGAGGTGTAGGATCGTCAGTTGCCTGGAACACTGACTGTAGATAATCAGGACGTGAGTAATACTCCTTCAACATGTTAATGTGGAAGGTTTTATGTTTACCATTAACATCAACGATGTAGTCGACATCGGATATTCTTGAGATGATCCTGAAAGGACCTCTCCAGGTAATTAAAAGACGATTGTTATGCGCAGGGAGTAATACAAAAGCTTTGTCACCAGGAATAAGCTGGCGAAGACGTCTATACTTGTTTGCAAATAGACGAGCTTTTTCTTTGGCTTGTTCGGATGATGCAGTAGCTAGTCTACAAGCATCTATGATTCTCTTTCTCAGAGAGATCACATACTCATAAGAGGATTGAGTTTCCTCTTCAATATTCTCGTCAACCAATAAGTCGTGGATTAACGACATCGGACCGCGTGGTTGCATGCCAAAAACTAGCTGGAATGGAGAAAACCCCGTGGCTTGATTTTGTACTTCGCGATACGCGAACAGAGCAGCGGGTATGACCCGATCCCAGTCTTGGGGATGGTCTTGGGTCATCTTACCCAACAACTGCTTGAGTGTCCTATTGAGACGCTCAATTAACCCATTTGACATCGGATGATAAATAGAACTAAGAGATCTGTCTATACCTAATGTCTTCATAACTTGAGACATGGATTCAGAAATGAACTGAACCCCATGATCCGACAAGATTTTCCGTGGAAAACCAATGCGTGAGAAGATTAACATCAATGCCTCTGCTACACTGGCAGATGAAGTGTTCTTGAGAGGGATGGCCTCAGGCCAACGAGTGCACATGTCAATGCACGTAAGAATATGCGTATGCCCTCTAGCAGATGGAAGCATCGGACCAATAATGTCTATAGCCATTTTATCAAATGGTCTAATCGGGATGTCCGCAGCTTGAATAGGAGCCGCATGAAATGGACCCCGTACCTTAACTTCCTGACATATCAAACAGGACCGACAATAGAGAGTGATGTCCCTATGGACGCCTGGCCAGTAGAATGCCGAAAGCACTCTGGATTTGGTACGCGAAAAACCCATATGGCCCGCACATTGCGAGTCATGCGCATGTCGTAATATACGAGATCTCATAGAGGATGGAACTAAGATCTGATAACATAAGGATGAATCTTTTTCCCGTATTACTCTAACCAAAATCCCATTTTTGAGTAAAAAGTCATGTCTAGATTTTGCAAGTTTGTTGCTGGTATTATTTTTGTTCACATACTGAAAAATTTTTTTTAATGAATCATCATTCTTTTGCAATGTTGCAAACAACTCCCGTGAAATAGGAGCATCATCATCAGAAGTGGTATGAACTGTAGGTTCAATAGGTGTATCATGCGACATATTAGTAGCTTGCGCTCTAGTCACTACTGCATTTGCAGTTTGAATATGTCGCTCTTCCCATTCAGCAATTTGCTGTGGTGTACACTCTTTAATACCATGTATGCGACCAAGTATTACATCACAAATTGGATTTGGAAGGAGACATGCCTGGATCTTTCCTGAAAAAAATGGTGTATTAAGGTCAATAATAGCTGTGGGAAATGTTTCGACGGTGCCACCAAATGTCACACACTTGACAACCCTGCCCGTGGCACAACTTGGGTTGATCAGCGAAGTCCGGACGCCCACAGTACTACAACCTGAGTCAAATAGGAGAGAGCATGAAATGTTGTTGACAAATCCCTTGTTAAACTTAAGAGAGCCCTGTCCCTGGTGTATTGACGCAGCAGTGGCCGTACAGACTGCAGGTAGACTAGGCAAGGTATGTCCGCAACGCAGCGTCGTGATCGCCTGAGGCTGGAAAAGAGTCGAGCATTCTGGACAGTCTTTCACCTGGGTACAATCAAGAGAACAAGACATAGCATTGTGAGTTTCAGCTACTTTACCCTGTTCAATGTTAGCCTGTGTATCACTTAAAGCGACATTAGAATGTCTATCTGTATTACTCGACGATCTATCTCTACGACGCGATCGATTTTGATTATTTGCATTAAAATTGCCATAATTGTCGTTTCTGCTTGAGTTAAAATTTGGATGAGTCCGATAATTTGTATAATTAAAGTTATGATGTTCTTTAAAATTTTTATTCCAAGAACCTTGTCTGTTTTGCGGACCCTGAGATCTTGATCTCCAGTTTTGTTTATTATAATGTCCTTGATTATTTTTAAAATTATTGTTACCAAAATCTCGCGATCTGTGAGCTTGGTTCCAAGAAACATTAAATGGAGCAGATTGTTGAAATTGCTTCCCTTGTAAAAGTTATCATTGTTAAAATTGTAATTATTTCCCTTATTGACATACCTGTCAGCACTAAAGGAACGATTGCGTGAAAAATTGTTTTGTTGTGCTGCAAAAGCAACAGGCAATTCACTCTTAATCTGTGCATTACTTAGATCCATGGTTGGGTGAGCAGTGCAGAAATTTTTAGCATGTTCTTCTAAGTTTTTCATAGATAAAGGTTTCCGTTCGTGTAAAAATGCGAGAAATGCAGGATTTACAGACGATAGTACCTTATCGCGCATCAGTAAATCGAAGAGACCTTCATACGACTTTTCAATTTTGGATAATTCGATCCATCTTTCTAGGGTTAGTCGTATTTGTGACAGAAAATCACTGAAATTTCTGCTTGATTGCGGTAGCAATGTACGAAATCTTAATCGGTATTCATCTTCTGTCATTTGAAATTTCTTCAGAAGTGCGGCTCTAAGAGCATTATAATCATTCTTCTCATTAATACTGGTAGTATGATAAACTGCTAAAGCATCCCCAGTAAGTAACCTGGATAAATATGTGCAATACAGTGTTTTATCCACGTTATAAGACCCACAAGTGGCCTCAAATCTATCTAGGAAAAATATTACGTCATCCGACGGGGGATTAAATTTAGGTAATTTAAGGTGAATTTCCTTAAAATGATCATGTCTGGATGAAGTTTGGCTTTCAAAAGTTCTCTGAGAATTAGCTTCATGAGTTAACCTAAGTCTCTCATATTCTGACTCTGCTAATTTTAGTTCATGCTGTCTTTTTTTATCATTCTCCTCCATCTCAAGCTGAAGTCGTATTGTATTTTGTTCAGCTATTAATCTTCGATCTTCCATTTCCTTTTGTTTAACTTCCATTTCCTTTTGTTTATTTTCCATCTCAATCTTAAGTCTTTCTTCAGCCTCCCTTTGCTTCTGTTCTGCCTCTCGCTGAAATCGTCTATCTTCTAATTCAGCGGCTAATCTCATTTTTTTCTCTTCTTCCTCAGCCTCAGTACGTTTTTGATCTGCCTCAAATTTCAAATTTTCCAAACGTAACTTTTCAGCTTCCAATCTTTGAGATTCCAACCTGTGAGATTCTTTATATTCTGTCATAGCAAATGATCTAATCTCTTCCTGAGGTATATTAAGCGCCTGAGCCTGCTTAATAAAATAGTCTAAGGTAGACATTATTCAATATTATTATGTAATAATATTACTTAAAAGTGTTACTACAACTAGTGGTCTTCGTTCCTGTCCTAGAACGGTAAAATCAAGTTATATAATAGGCAATAATATTAATAATCAATAATGTAATTTATGTAATGAAATGTCATGAAAGCAACAACGTGAAAGACAATAGAAACATTACCGACAAGACACGATAATCAAAGACGAGTGAACACAATCGTAGAAATCAACAAAAATAGAAATGTGTAACTAAAATAGAATATCGTAAAAATTTACGATGACAACTACGATCAGATACTCAACAGGACAATTGACAACACAGTGTAAAAACATAGGTTTTGTAAAAAACTGAACGACAGGAAAGGTGAGGCGGACGCATAATACAAACAAAATTCATCATAAAACTAAATACGAGTAAAAATAACTATCAAAAACAACAAATAAACGTGACGAAACAGCTAAACAGATATTTTCATAAGGAACAATTAGCGATCGGAACTTCGGCAAGGTTTCTAGCCTTGGACCGGAATTATCGCTCAATTGAAACTTACAAGACGAGCCCTACAGAACGTCTGACGAAGAGCCCGAATTGGCTTCGAGATGGATCTCGTTCGTCAGATCAACCTCCCTACCTCCCACGACGAATATAAAACATATAAAATATAACATAACAAATATATATGTGGACATAACTACATGAGGCACAGCTACGTAATAAAGTGTATAACGATACTTCGTTTATACTTATCTCGCGTGCAAGAAAAACTGTGCCTCGTCTCCGTGGATGTACGTCTGAGGATAAAATACTTCGCTCTGCGTATATAACAACAGCTCGCACGTAATAATGACGAATAGGTGATCCCAAGGCAGTCAGTCACTGTAAAACTTGACGTGGAGGTTGATTGATGACCTTGAGCATTTGGTAACCGTAAGTTGATTCTGATTCCCGCATACCAAAATACAGGTTTAATTTGACGGATGTTGTCGCCTGAGTGAAAGTTCAAATCTTTTTTCAATCGATACTTGGATTGAGTCCGTTCCTGTGAAATTATTTTTTCCCCCATTTACCACACTGGCAAAAAAAAAATACCATTTATTTTGTTTTATGTTCATTGCATATTGTAAAGATGGTTAGTTGTAACTAGTGTATGGTGTCATGGTCTATGCTAATGCTTAAAAATACGGGAATGGTTTTGCTCAATGAAAATATGAGAGTGGAAGGGCAGAATGTTAGACGGGCCTGCGCGCCCAATTCTTTACCCTTCGAAAATAAAGTTCGTTCGTTCGTTCGTTCGTTCACTGTAAAACTTGACGTGGAGGTTGATTGATGACCAAGATTTGGTCAAGTAAGTTGATTCTGGTTCATCATCACACTAGGTTCCAAGTTTGAGATGTTGTCGCCTTGAAAGTTCAAATCTTCTTTTCAATCGATACTTGGATTGAGTCCGTTCCTGTGAAATTATTTATTTCCAGACCACACTGGCATACCATTTACTGTTGGATGTTCATTCTATTGGTCAAGAGGTAGTTGTAAGCTAGTGTATGGTGTCACTGGTCTATGCTAGTTTAAAATACGCGAATGGTTTTCTCAATGAAAATATCTCAGAAGTGTTCTTAAGTTGAACTCCAACAAGTAGTAGTCAATTTTCCAATTCAGGACTGCACGCAAGTCGTTGGTGAAAGTACATATTATTTATTGACACGATACAGACGGGAATACACAAGACGGTCATGGTTACAGATTACAGATGCAAAATGTCATACTTTAAAGTTGCTGATCATACTCTTAAATTCTTGGAGATACTTCAACAATCAAGTCCTCTTCTATCCACGTGAGCTGAGGATCACTTCTGTTACCCTCTAATATACATTTACAATGAAGTCCGTTGACCTTCTTCCAAGGACGTCTATCGTGGTAAACGGATTCATGTTCAAGGATCAATCTTTGATATCATACCCGTAAAATTCCCAGACTTTCTTCATACAATACTTATGTAGCATATATATAATCCAGACAAAGTTATACACGACAATACAATCAGGTTAGAGTCTTCTGTTGACTAACCTCTCCCAAAATCCATGCCATGACTTTGGCATTGGCGAAACGGCATATTAAAACATATGAAGCATACAAAATCAATTAACTTCGTTTCCTCGTAGGTATCCTCCCTCTACGGTAATTCAAACAAGGCAATCGACTCCGTTTGTCCATTCTAGGAATGACATACTACGATGGATTCCCGCTAGACCATAACTAGGAGCGGCCTGATACTTCAATTAAAACTCAATAAACATTCAATGTGAAATGGGGCGACACTTACATGATACTTCCACTATTGGCTTCGACATGAAGACCAATATATATATATCAATAGAAATAATGGCTTCCACAAACTTGCCACGAATACAAGAAATATTCCACGGACATCAACATGGTCCGTACTGCCCCATACAAAACATGACGTCACAATCCCTAAACTAGGTTACCCGTGCGTCCAAAGCAACTCACACTGCATTGTGCACGTCAGTGCGTGAATCAATCGAACGCACAAATAATATAACTATATTAAGACTGGTGCGTACCACACACACACACACACACACACACACACCCACCCACACACCCACCCCCCCACCCACCCACCCACCCACCCACCCACCCACCCACCCACCCACCCACCCACCCACCCACCCACCCACCCACCCACCCATCCATCCATCCATCCATCCATCCATCCACCCACCCACCCACCCCCACCCACCCACCCACCCACCCCCCCGCACACCCACCCACACACCCACCCCCACCCCACACCCCCCCACACACACACACACACACACACACACACACACACACACACACACACACACACACACACACACACACACACACACACACACACACACACACACACACACACACACACACACACACACACACACACACACACACACACACACACACACACACACACACACACACACACACACACACACACACTGTCACATAAATATTAAGTCGATTTCTTTTCCTCTCCGGAAGTATTTCGTTACATTTTGTGTGTGAACTAAATCACTCGCAATTTCCGTGGTCGGCCCATTTTGTTTCCTGCTACCAAGCAGATAGTAGCTATTTTCTTATCAATTTTACACGCCCTTCAGTGATAATTGATCTTGTTTGCATTGCGGTTTTCATCTTTGCTAAGATTAAGACGCAGGGAAAACCAAGTTGGGCCCGGTCAATATTCGTATAGTGAACGCGTGTCATGTTTACCTAGGAGTGCCCCGCGATAAATTATCGATTTGTCGGCATGCACTCGGTAAAAACGAATGACACAATCATTTCCTGTACACCATGTTACAAAGACATTACTTTAGATGAATATAATATCTTATTTGTAAACATTGCCGAGAGAGTGATCTGATGTTTTCATTCCATATTTGGAAGACAAGACATTTGCATTAATGCACAGAAATTTCCTAGTGGAAATATTTTGAATTATCCCATCCTAAACTCGCATGTTTGAAATTATTGGCCGGCACTCGAGATGTAAACATAACTACATTTCTGATTGGGGCCTGGTCTAATAGTAAACAATACGTGCCAGGAACGACAGGGGCAATATAACCTGACAATTTAGTCGGTTGAAAGCACTGTGAAAATCTACCTCACGCCAAGAAGACAACCAGACCTTGCCAGAGTTAAGAATAGCAGCAGATTTCATTTATCAGACCGGACTTTGTTTGAGCATCTTGAGGAATTATCTCCCATGAAAACTCTACCATTATTAGTAATTAAAACCGGAATCTGAGGGAACTGAAACACAAGTCAAAGTGGGAACTTATTGCTAAAGTAACAACACACCAGACCAAGTGTACGAGGCCTCTACAAGTGCCTTTATTTCTCTGAGCCAGCAGTTTGTGAGCCTAAAGATTGGCGTAAGTTGTACATTTTGAATTCTATATTTTTACATTACTAACATGTTAACTTATACGTATATATTGACATGTGAAGATTAATATGTGAAAATTGCTAGTGGATGTCTAAGTCTTTTGAGGCTGGCAACCTCAGCATATAGAATGATGATTTCATGAACCACCACTGCCAGAGCTGGTGACTGCTTCATTGCGAGTTTCTTATAAAGAACCGAAAGCAGAGGTACACTGTTCCATATGGAGCAGGAAGGGAATGAGGAAAGAAATTATGTACATACTTGTTATATTATTTACCTTTTCAACCAGTGTAAATGTAAAACATATTCACTCTAAATGTAATGAAAGTTTCAACCTTTTCAACCAGTGTAAATGTAAAACATATTCACTATAGCTGTAATGAAAGCTTACAACCTTTTGAACCGATGTAAATAGGACCCAAAGACACAGCAAGAGAGAATGCAGTAAGTGACCCATAGCTTGACTGCTTGCGTCAGGGTCAGCTAACCAGAGCTGACCAAGACCCTACTCCACCTCCAAGTGGTGGTCCTGGAAACAGGCTGCATCACTGCAGTCTGGCTGAGAGAGTATGGATCGAAGAGGGAAGGCAAACCCGGTCCCAAAAAATGCCGTGCTGAAGTCGGATGTGTCCGCCGAAAGGCGCAGATATCGCAGCTTCGCTGTAAACATACACGACGTTTACACAACGCAACCAATGTCCTTTTCAGGACGAACGAGAAAGAAGAACCGATGTAAATGTAAACATATTCAAACTATTTTGTTAACATTTTCAACTAAAGTTAAATATAAAACTATTCATTTTAAATGTAAAGATAGTTTTCGCCCACTGGGATTAAGATTAATTCTCAGAGAGGGTAAAAGTTCTGAGATAGATGGGATGGTGGAATGAAAAGATGGGGGCACTTTAGAATATGTCGGGAAACTCAATACTCAGAGGGTATTTGTTTCTCTTCTTTTGCCATACTACTTAGTGGTACCAGTTGGGGGTACTATCTCTGGAACAAGTGAGAGTATAAGTAGCCTGAAGTCGACACTAGAGACCATCATCAGACGGGTGTCAGAGACGTGGGACCAGATTTGCAGTTACTCCCTGATTCTACTTGGAACGTGCTGCAACTCTTAAATCTTGACCAGGGATGTGAGCGATCCAGTCATCTATCTGCAAAGACCCAAACATCAGCGGGAGCAGAAACAACTATTGGCAGCTAAGTAAAACTTAAAAGCTGTCAAGTGAACTGTCCATTTTCGAAAACCATTACATCACACTGTGATGAATACTTTTTTCTAAACAATTATTCATTTTTTATAACTGTTAAACATAACTGATTATTAAATTTGTTACTTGTATAAAGACAAATCTAAAGTTGATTTAATCATTTTGAATGTACTACATCCGTATGTCTCAGACAATTTCTTAAATACACGTAATCAGAGCTAAATAATAATAAGAGGGAATTCGCTGAATTAACTCAGCTGGGGGCCTGAACGAGCTAACGAATTATAAGATTGCATAATTCTTCACAAAAGTTGACGGCAGATACTAGAGTTAACGTGCTCAGCCAATGCAGCACTGTTCTCACTTTCTGAATATCTTGTGGATACTCCCTTGAGGTAGAAGCATCATTATCCTTCCATCAACAACTCTGCCAAGAGTAATTTTGTGCGAAGGTAGACACCTTTGAAGAGCCACATTAGTTACTCTTGAGTTTTGGCCACTGTAGGACCACTACTGCAGAGCTAAGGGGAGGCAACCCGTGACACAGACACAAAAGGAGAAGAAAAATCGACATAAACATGAGGGGGATAAAACACATACATACACACACACAAACGGAGAAGAGAAGTCAGCATAGACACAAAGGGGATAAACACACACACAAACGGAGAAGAGAAGTCAGCATAGACACAAAGGGGATAAACACACAAACACACACACACACAAACGGAGAAGAAAGGTCAGCACAGACACAAAGGGGATTTTTTTTTAAACACACACACACAGCATAGACACAAAGGGGATAAACGCTTAGAACATGGCAAAATAGTGCTGTTCAAAACTGCAAAAGAAGTTTGAGAATGGGAGAAGGGTGAATGACAGTGGCCGGATTCGAATGACATAGGGTCTCTTAACTTATGGGGTTCACACGTACCCCTTGGGGGTCTATAAATGTACACAGAAGTAAAAGTGGGCACGGCGTTACACTTTCTGTAATATGAGGAGAAAGCATCGTTTCTTCAATTGTTCTCGAGAGGGAAAGGCGAGGGGGAAGAAAAATACAGAACAAACGAAGGGACTTTATTTTCAAAAGGTTGAGAATTGGGAACGTAGGCTCATGTAACATTCTGCTCTACCTTTCTCTCACAGATAGGGAGTGAGAGATAGGGAGTGAGAGAAAGAGAGAGAGGGAAAGAGAGAGAGAGAGATACAGAGAGAGAGAGAGAGAAAGAGAGAGAGAGAGACTAGTAAACAAAAAGAACTATGTAGCGATTCAGGTAGCACACGCTCTTTCAAGTTGTAAATGTTAATAAAAACAACGGCCAGGAGCGGTCGAGGTATCCTGGTATGCAGGGCTATAAAAGTTGCGTTTCCCCCCCCCCCCCGGTGAAAAACACACACACACACATCAAACAAGAGAAAGAATGAATATACGACTCCCCCAACATTGGTAAAACGAACGTCTAAGATGGTATGAAAGGGTGAACATGTACAATGAAGACAAACTTCTAAGATGGTATGAAAGGGTGAACATGTACAATGAAGACAAACTTCTAAGATGGTATGAAAGGGTGAACATGTACACTGAAGACAAACTTCTAAGATGGTATGAAAGGGTGAACATGTACAATGAAGACAAACTTCTAAGATGGTATGAAAGGGTGAACATGTACACTGAAGACAAACTTCTAAGATGGTATGAAAGGGTGAACATGTACACTGAAGACAAACTTCTAAGATGGTATGAAAGGGTGAACATGTACACTGAAGACAAACTTCTAAGATGGTATGAAAGGGTGAACATGTACAATGAAGACAAACTTCTAAGATGGTATGAAAGGGTGAACATGTACAATGAAGACAAACTTCTAAGATGGTATGAAAGGGTGAACATGTACAATGAAGACAAACTTCTAAGATGGTATGAAAGGGTGAACATGTACAATGAAGACAAACTTCTAAGATGGTATGAAAGGGTGAACATGTACAATGAAGACAAACTTCTAAGATGGTATGAAAGGGTGAACATGTACACTGAAGACAAACTTCTAAGATGGTATGAAAGGGTGAACATGTACAATGAAGACAAACTTCTAAGATGGTATGAAAGGGTGAACATGTACAATGAAGACAAACTTCTAAGATGGTATGAAAGGGTGAACATGTACAATGAAGACAAACTTCTAAGATGGTATGAAAGGGTGAACATGTACAATGAAGACAAACTTCTAAGATGGTATGAAAGGGTGAACATGTACAATGAAGACAAACTTCTAAGATGGTATGAAAGGGTGAACATGTACAATGAAGACAAACTTCTAAGATGGTATGAAAGGGTGAACATGTACAATGAAGACAAACTTCTAAGATGGTATGGAAGACAAACTTCTAAGTTGGTATGAAAGGGTGAACATGTACACTGAAGACAAACTTCTAAGATGGTATGAAAGGGTGAACATGTACAATGAAGACAAACTTCTAAGATGGTATGAAAGGGTGAACATGTACAATGAAGACAAACGTCTAAGATGGTATGAAAGGGTGAACATGTACAATGAAGACAAACGTCTAAGATGGTATGAAAGGGTGAACATGTACAATGAAGACAAACTTCTAAGATGGTATGAAAGGGTGAACATGTACAATGAAGACAAACTTCTAAGATGGTATGAAAGGGTGAACATGTACAATGAAGACAAACTTCTAAGTTGGTATGAAAGGGTGAACATGTACAATGAAGACAAACTTCTAAGTTGGTATGAAAGGGTGAACATGTACACTGAAGACAAACTTCTAAGATGGTATGAAAGGGTGAACATGTACAATGAAGACAAACTTCTAAGATGGTATGAAAGGGTGAACATGTACAATGAAGACAAACTTCTAAGTTGGTATGAAAGGGTGAACATGTACAATGAAGACAAACTTCTAAGATGGTATGAAAGGGTGAACATGTACAATGAAGACAAACTTCTAAGTTGGTATGAAAGGGTGAACATGTACACTGAAGACAAACTTCTAAGTTGGTATGAAAGGGTGAACATGTACACTGAAGACAAACTTCTAAGTTGGTATGAAAGGGTGAACATGTACAATGAAGACAAACTTCTAAGTTGGTATGAAAGGGTGAACATGTACAATGAAGACAAACTTCTAAGTTGGTATGAAAGGGTGAACATGTACAATGAAGACAAACTTCTAAGATGGTATGAAAGGGTGAACATGTACAATGAAGACAAACTTCTAAGTTGGTATGAAAGGGTGAACATGTACAATGAAGACAAACTTCTAAGATGGTATGAAAGGGTGAACATGTACAATGAAGACAAACTTCTAAGATGGTATGAAAGGGTGAACATGTACAATGAAGACAAACTTCTAAGTTGGTATGAAAGGGTGAACATGTACAATGAAGACAAACTTCTAAGTTGGTATGAAAGGGTGAACATGTACAATGAAGACAAACTTCTAAGTTGGTATGAAAGGGTGAACATGTACAATGAAGATAAACTTCTAAGATGGTATGAAAGGGTGAACATGTACAATGAAGACAAACTTCTAAGTTGGTATGAAAGGGTGAACATGTACAATGAAGACAAACTTCTAAGTTGGTATGAAAGGGTGAACATGTACAATGAAGACAAACTTCTAAGATGGTATGAAAGGGTGAACATGTACAATGAAGACAAACTTCTAAGTTGGTATGAAAGGGTGAACATGTACAATGAAGACAAACTTCTAAGATGGTATGAAAGGGTGAACATGTACAATGAAGACAAACTTTTAAGATGGTATGAAAGGGTGAACATGTACAATGAAGACAAACTTCTAAGATGGTATGAAAGGGTGAACATGTACACTGAAGACAAACTTCTAAGACGGTATGAATGGGGGAACGTGTACACTGAAGACAAACTTCTAAGACGGTATGAATGGGGGAACGTGTACACTGAAGACAAACTTCTAAGACGGTATGAATGGGGGAACGTGTACACTGAAGACAAACTTCTAAGATGGTATGAACGGGTGAACGTGGACAATGAAGACACATTTCTAAGATGGCATAAACGGGTGAACGTGGACATTGAAGCCAAACTTCTAAGATGGCATGAACGGGTGAACGTGAACACTGAAGACAAACTTCTAAGATGGCATGAACGGGTGAACGTGAACACTGAAGACAAACTTCTAAGATGGCATGAACGGGTGAACGTGAACACTGAAGACAAACTTCTAAGATGGTATGAACGGGTGAACATGCACAATGATGACAAACGTCTAAGACGGTAAGAACGGATGAACGTGAGCAGTGAAGAACTTCTAAAATGAAATGAATAATTGAGAAACCAGTCAGTAAAAACGCATGTCTAAGAAAACCAAACAAGCCTGCCCCAAAGCTTTCAGGTACTCTCACATAACAATAAAACCAGACGACAAGGTCTTTGATATTTGGACATGCGCCCTAATATAACCAACGGACAATGTGTACAGGTTGGAAAATGTACAGGTGCTAAAACGAGGCACAATTTTTTTTAAATCATGCACTCTTGCAGCAGTGATTTCTGCAGCTATTTGTTTGTTTGTCTTCAAATGATGAGGTTGGGAGGTTGCCAACCTCATGTACAACCTCATACCTTGTATTAGTCGCCTGCTACAAGAAAATGCCTAAGGCAACAGGAGGCCTAATTTTTTTGTCTCTCCTTCCACACCCACGGGAACTTCAGGGAGATAACTTCTGGTTTACTATAAATTTAAATAAGCAGCTCGTTTCCCCTTTTCTGTCGATTCTCAATCACATAAGGGGGACCCCAAGATGCAGCAAGTGAATGCAGTCAGCGACCCATAGCTGTACTGCTTGCATCAGGACCAGCGAACCAGAGCTGGTCAAGACCGCATTCCACCTCCACGTGATGGTCCTGGAAACAGTCTGCAGCAGTGCAGTCTGGCTGAGCGAGTGCGGATCGCAATGGGAAGGCAAACCCGGTCCCTAAAAAAATGCCGTGCTGAAGTCGGATGTGTCGACCGAAAGGTGCAGATATCACAGCTTAGGCGTAAACAGACACAACGCAACCACCGTCCTTTTCAGGGCGAACGAAGAAGAAGAATCACATAAGAAAAAAAAAAATGTCTTCCTTGCCCTCACACTGTCTTCAGTCCACACTAATCACCACCTCACAAATGCCTCCCTCCCATTCTTCCACCCTCCTCCAACTGAAGCCAACCCGGACACGCCTCAAACTCAGCATGTGTTTATTCACTTCTGGCACAAGAATTAAACAAACCTAGAGGGAAGAAATAAAGAAAAAATAAAGATGCTAGTCGTTCGTTTACTTACAGCAAAAATAGGAAACGGGGGGGGGGGGGGGTGGGCGGGGGTGGGGGGGCGCCTCTACTCGTTCTATACACAATTTACTTTTCCCACCGAGATCCAGTGCGTATACCTTCATTCTTTCGTGCTTCTGTAATTTTCATAATATACAATTCAAAGAATTCTCGTGGATTGCTAACGTTCCATGAAAAAGTCCTGGCAGAGTACACAGGCCAATGAAAATTCACTGCAACGATTCCAGGCAGGGCCATATACTTTCAACTGTCATATGTCATATGTTATCGGGCAAAAGTGATGGACAGAGAGAAAGAGGCAAAAAAAAAAAAAAAAAATACAAATACAAATAAGATAGTGGAACTCTTGCTAAATGGTATTGTGTGTGTGAGAGTGTGTGTGTGAGAGTGTGTGTATGGGGGTGATGAACTGTTGCTAAATTTTTGGTTTGATTTTGAGGACTATCTTCATTGCACATGGACAACTCCATCAGTGCTCTGATCACACAAGGAGGATCTCAGCACAGTGCACGAACTCCGTAACATTGACGAGAATCCCAGTGTATGTATATAGGAATCACACATTCTATAAATATTTTTGTGGTGGGTAGGTTTCTAATTTTTAAATTTTGCCACGGCAACGGCCTGATAGGCCTACTCTTTACGATTTCCAACTGCCGTGGGTTTTTGTAACGTGTGCAGCTTGCACACGGGACTTCCTGTTTTTTTTCGCCCTTATGCCTTAGGCTAGGCATCCGATCTCACTACCCGGGGGGAGACCCGGGGGGGGGGGAGGAGGGAGGGGGCAGCATGATATTGTGGATCGGCCATATCCTTAAGCTATCCAAGAAGCATATACCTTCAACAAATTCACAGACAGACAGATAGATGGGTTGGTTGGTAGGTAGACAGAAAGGCAGGCGGACAGACAGGCAGATAGAAAGATAGGTGGGTTGGTAGGTAGGTAGACAGGCAGAAAGGCAGGTGGACAGACATACAGATAGAAATATAGAAGAGAGAGACAGATAGATATATGGCAGGGTGGGTAGGTAGACAGACGGAAAAGCAGGCGGGCGGACTGGCAGACAGACGGACAGATAGATATACAGACACAGACATTCAAATAGATAAACTACATACTGAGATATACGCACGGAGATGACATACACGTGTACTCACAAATTATCCCACACACACACACACACACGTGCATTATACACCCATGCAAGGTCAGCTCTGAACACTTACAACTGGCTTGAGTTCAATAAAATCCTTCCCTCCGTCCAGTGCTCGTGTTACGGACATGTCTGGGTGTCACCAAATTCAATGATTGGATAATCATCGCGCACAAACCTACTGGCAATCAAAAAAGCACACGCGATGTCCTGACATGTTCATAACCTTTGCCAGCTCTTTTGAAATATACTGTTAATATTTTCCTCTCAACAATAAAATTCATAAGTTCTAGCACAGCTTCTGAGCTTCGGTCGAACGCTTAGGTTGAGATAACATCTTTACAGTCTTACACGGTACGGTCAGAATGATTCTACGATTGCCACATTCCTTACTCAGCCAATGTACACATCACATATTACTTAAAGAAATCACACTGTCCTCCAGGTGTGTGTTTCCTAAATTATGTCAACGCATATTCTGTACTATAAAAACATATAATACCACAGCACTTGAATGTACACCTGACTTCACGAAGAAAACAAATACACATTTCATAGCAGTAACGTTATCACAAGTTACAAACGACTTGATTCACAGTGTATACGGATGTGAGTGCATGCTGTTCCTGTGAGTTATGAAAGTCGCATCATCACCGATTTTAAAAAAGACAAGAAGGAAAGAAAAAATCAGAGAAGAATAAAAAGACTAAAGGAAACTGCGTAGGTACACAAAGGCTCTGACATTTAAAACTAAAGAATTACGCGCACCAGAAAGGGGGGTAATTCTCTTTTTATGTCCCAGTTCTCGCCCTTAGATAAACAATGCCATGATATTTACCGTAGCTAAGCCACTGGCTGTTGCCTTTTCGTAGTATCATTTTTGTTTGTTATTGTTGCTGGGTAGTCGCTGCTAAAATCCCCCCCCCCCCCCCCCGACTTAAGACTCCCAATGAAATCTTGAATATAATGGTCTGTTACATAAACCTACACATCATCATCATATTCCTCTGCCCTCCTTAAGGGAGCAAGGAGCCACTATGGCTGATTTCTCATTCTCATTTGCCCTATCCTATATATAAAATCCCAACTTTTTCTGTCAGTGCGTAACGATAAGGGATGCAACTTTGGTTGAAAGTTAGATATTAATTGTATTGTTTCCCTTATATGTACTCTCCCGAAAATAGTAGCACTTACCAAAGAAGAATGTGCAAATAACGGTGTGCACAAAAATATATTTATAGAATGTGTGATAACGTATACACACATTGGGATCCTCGCTGCTGCTACGTAGTTCGTGTACTGTGGTGATGCACAATGGTTTTTTTTTAAATACTTTTGAATACGTAAAATTGCCATTAGGTATTGGTGCTTTTGAATTTAATTGCCGTCTTATGACGGGGCTTGTACACTAGTCAGGCAATGATTTGATAGATGTAGAAAATATCTTCATAACTGAGACCTAATGGTCTTTTATATTTGGGTGTAAATTTGGACTCGCGCCTTCTAATATAACCGACTAGGTTGAACAAGGCAAAATTTTGTTTAAAAATAAAAAAAATAAATAAAAAAGATGTGATGCCACTTTCATGTATCAGCAATTATTCATATTACTTGGAGGAATTGAAAACAATATATATCCTAATTATAACCCATCAGAGGTGGATCGGGATATTTCTATCAGTGGCCTTGTACGACATGCTTGAGGATGTAGTGGTCCTATTATTTCTTTGTCTCCTCAAGAGCCCCCCCCCCCCCCCCCCCCCCCCCCCCCCCCCCCCCCCCCCCCCCCAGCAACTACACGGAACAGAAACATACACAACTATGTTTCAACAATCACAATGCACAAGTAAAGAAACACTGAGCGCCGACTGGCAGTACGGTTACAACGGTAGCTTCTCGAGGCAACGTTACGCTGGTTCGAACCCAGGAAACATAACGCTACAATCTTACCTAGCTGTAAATTTTGTTGTTGTTGTTGTTCTTCTTCTTCGTTCGTCCTGAAAAGGACGTCGGTTGCGTTGTGTCCGTTTACAGCGAAGCTGCAATATTTGCGCCTTTCGGTCAACACATCCGACTTCAGCACGGCATTTCAGGGACCGGGTTAGCCTTCCCTCTTCGATCCCTACTCACTCAGCCAGACTGCAGTGATGCAGCCTGATTCCAGGACCACCACTTGGAGGTGGAGTAGGGTCTTGGTCAGCTCTGGTTCGCTGACCCTGACGCAAGCAGTCTAGCTATGGGTCCGCTAACTGCATTCCTCACTGTTGACGCAAATTTTGTTCAAGAGATCTGCTGCAAGGCCCGTCGGTTACATTGGGGCGAACGTCTAAATATAAAAGACCTTGTGGTCTGGTTTAAAAAAATACTGAGAAGGGGGGGGGGGGGGGGGGGGGGGGAGGGAGAGAAGGAGAGAGAGAGAGAGAGAGAGAAGAAAAGCCAGAATTGATTCTGCTCTTGACGTAAAAAAAAAAAAAAGGCACAGGTTTCGAGGAAGTGAACCGGTCATCCCCCACCTTATAACCCTGAGACCTAGTCTAGAGAAGTCACAAATACTTCACCCCTCCCCCACCCCCACGGCAATATTTGCTATGAGACTACCTTTCAAAAAAAAACATAGTAACGGTAGTCACATAGCAGATACAGCCGTAGGGGGCTGAAGTGCCAGAGACTTTACTCTACCCAATCCAGCATCGAGAGGTCGGGGTGACCAGTGCCCTTCCTCACTACATTTTTCTTCCCTAACTCAACAGCAGAGTCACGTACACATTTACAGCTGGGTATGACTGCAGCGTGACGCCTCCATGTTTCCAGCCCGGCACCTATTGCCGCGAGACACCAGCGCTCTAACCAATCCGCATATCGGACGCTCAATAAAAGGTAAAGTTAGTGCCATAGCAGATACCATTCACGATTAACTCGTGCAGGGAGAAAGAGCCGCCGTTCGAATGGTCAATGGTTCGATTCCTCGTGAGCGCTTCAATTATGTTATTTTTCAGTTGTCTGGCGTTCTTTTTCTCTCTCACACACACACACACACACACACACACACACACACACACACACACACGCACACAAAAAGTGCGTGTCTATAAATATTATATACAATTCTAGTAAACAATGTTTATAAATGAAACAATTAGCCTACATCCCGTGTAGCTCTATGGGTTTCTGAAGGAAAAAAAAAAAAGGATAAAAACCCTCATCGTGTCAAACAAACGGCTACACAAACCACCTCCGCAACAGCATGTGAATTCTTTGTGTAGGTTCCCTGCAAACAGGACCGGCTGCAGAGTTGGCCCCCCCATACTCCATTGCCAGCGATGAGGAAAATGATGATGATGATAAAGTATTCCACAGATAACATGTACCGGAAGAATTTGCGAACATGTGTCATAATTTTACAGACCCTGGTCCGGGAACCATTAATTAAGGCGAAGTAACTCCTAGAAAAATCAAGAACTTTGGTCATGACACATTTCATGCGTTATTTCCCTTTCTATATAGGTCGACTTTCTTTTTTGTAACAGCAAGATGCAGATTTTCATAAATGAAGCACTGAAGAGGTTTGGGCAGCATTGGCGTAGCTAGCAGTCATTGTCTGGACAATTCATTTTCATGGCTTTATCATGCTAGCAGATAAACCTTACTAGCCAATTTCACGATCTAGTACTTATCAAAACTGCAAGAGCTAGCAGTCCATTTCAGGACTAGCCCTTCTTCATGCTAGCCGATAGATAGATGCTAGGTCGTCTTCAGGGCTTAGTTTTTTATTTTTTAATCAACGCTATAAATTTACAGCAGTGTTATATAGAACCGATCCTGACATGTGGGAGAGAGTCATGGACAATTAGTAAATAAGTAGGGAAGGCACTAGAGGCAACAGAGATGTGGTTTTACAGAAGAATGTTAAAAATACCACGGACAGCCAAAAAGAGTAATGAGGATGTCCAGAAAGAGGCCAATGCACAAAGGAAACTTATTTCACAAGTTAGAAAGAAGCAATCCACTTTTTGGGGCATGTTATGAGAACAGGAAAGCTAGAATATATTGTAACAACAGGTAAGACTGAAGGAAAAAGAAATAGGAGAAGACAAAGAGAGCAAATACTGGACAGTTTGACATCGTGGCATGGAAAGATGTCAACAGCAGAAGTGACAAATTATACTGGAGACAGGAAGTTGCGGCATGGTACTTGAAGACGAAGAAGAAGCAGGAGAAAAGAAGAAGAATATACATCTGTAGACTGAGTTCACTAATTTTTGAATGTCTATTGCGATAGGAAATAAACGAAAGACTTCTCGTGTTGAAAGGATATGAGACTGACAACCTACTCACGTCAAATAAACTGTTAAAGAAACCACTACTGCAAAAGCATGTGATTGCTTGGTTCAAGAATCTTGCTGGAGCGGTGGAGCCATGATCTATAGGGATCGGAAGAGATGAACCTCCCTATATTGTCATACAATACGAGTTATAAATATGCCTACCAAAAATAGCACGTACTGTCGTAGGGGAGTGAAGTGTTAGAGACTTCCCCTTATTAGGTCGAACATCGAGAGTTTCCCCCCTCGCTGACTTTTCCTTCCATAACTAAACAGCAAAGCCGAGTACTCATTTACAGCTGGGCAGACTGGAGCATGTTAGTATGTCATAAATCATTACCGTTTCGTTTTCGCTCCTTATCATCACCATTGCCGCCATACCATCATCATCATCTCATGCAGGCGGCCCCTTTGAGGAAGCTATCGCTAAAGAAAAGACTGGTTGTTTCTATAGCAATTTTTAACATGATCAGGTTTGCCAGCCCCACCCCCCACCACCACATATTTGTGTGTGCCGCCGTTTACCATAAGCCTACGAGCAGTCGTCATATTCTTTATGTGTCTCCTCAGGGGCCCCGGGTAACTACGTGGGGCATAAATGTTCTACACGTTTCTAATTATTAAATAAAATTTTAAAAAAAGATGAAAAACAAAAGTCTAGTAGGCGCGAAGTTGTTTTCTTGACACAACGGTGTCAACGCAGGTAGCATCTCCTTCTCCTTCGTCTTGGTTCCTTAGCCCCCTGACTGACAAAGCAGTCAGTGGCCATCACGCCTAGTGGTGTCTTGTAGGGCAGCAACAAACTATCCCCTTTTTGCTCGGTCGGTAGCCATCCTTTCGTGCCGTGCCCCAAATCTGGTTCATGCTTTGCATCTCAGCCTCCACTATTCTCCGCCAGGTTGCGCCTTTGGTCTGCCTCTCTTTCGTTGTCCTTATGGAGTGCATAGCTTAGCAGTACTGGTGATGGTGTCAAGGTCTCTTCTGAGGACATGGCCAACCCAGTTCCGGGGTCTGCCTGTAATGATGAACATGCTCCAGTCTACACAGCTTTAAATTACCACCTGATTATGTTTAGGGAAGGCAAAGCAGCCAGAAAGGGAACCCGTCACACCCACCGTTATAATGCTGAGACCTCACATAGTCAAGTCTCTAACACTTCATTCACCCACGGCAGTATCTTCTATGGAGCTACCTTGACACCTGGCAGGCACCATGAGGGGAATCAGTAACGGAGCAGGCATACGTGAGAAGCTGACAATGGCAGGACGTAGCAGACGATTAAGTCACAAAGAGGCTGGGCGGCGGCACTTGACAGAGCGAGGTAAAAAGTAGTCCCATCGTAGTGTCATGAAATATTCTAATCCACATATATAAATTATTAGGTAAATATGAAGCCTAACAAATAAAATTAATAAAGAGAAGAGCAATGGTAAAATGACAGTGCTGTCACAAGGAATGTACTCGAAATCCCCCTTGTTTTCTGCTTCGTCTGCAAATTGTAACGCTTTCACGTTGATATAAAAGCTTACTGTATTATTACCCGCTTTCTTCAATGAAACGTGTGCTGTATTTCTTGGAAAAGCATTGAGAGGCCCTGCGTAATGACCTAAATTAATCCTAACATTAATTATATTACGTTACCAAAACGAACGAACAGATGGACAAAAGGATAGCGAGAAGGGAGAGGCAGAAAGCCGAACACTAAACACGCTTCGCGCGATACGCAAATGCTGCCATCACGCGTGTAAGTCTACATGCACTAATTTTTTTTCAGACGGACAGTGATAAAATACACTACCCTTTCCCAGAGTTAGGTTTATAAATCATAACAGACTCTTATTAGAAAAGATAACAATAGATGGGTTTACGTTTGAACACATAACAGTACCCAGACAGCACATCTTCGAAACAGGAGGTAGAAGAAATTGCATATTTTGAACGCAGCCACGTAGCTCCTTTAAATTAGTATTTTTGGGTTCCTTAGGGCTTGCTGACAAATAATATGTAAAACGTTACGCAAATAGTCCAGGAATTAATAAATTATACCCAAAATAAAATATTGGGGGTGCCTGACAGCATAAAATCATTTCTGCTCATAAGATTTTTTTTTAACGTGTTTGAAAAAAAATTTACGTTACAGAAATAGCCTACCATGTAAACTCCAAATTGATTGGAGCGCAACAAATGAAAGCCTAACCACGATTGGTCGGGCTATAAATACTATCTTGGTTGTTAGGGGAGACGGGAAAAGATAACATTTTTTCAAACACTTATCGAAACGTGGCTCATTGGCCAGTCTCGCTGATATACACACTTGGGAGCGTTAGTTCGAGACCACTTGTTTAAATGATCTTGATAAAGCATCAGTGCGTTGAAGCCAGCTAAAATTTTGCTCAATAAAAGCCTGGAAGATAAGCAGATGGAAATTTGTGCCAGTTTGTGCCAGAATTCATTGCTAATCAACGTATCTGTGTTATTCGTATGAATTGTGGGACAGTGGTCTTGATGGTACTGAGCAGCACCTAGTCAGAGCTTTGCTGAATCCAGTGTCGGACAGCATACTCCTTGGTCCTTTTAGCTATCAGTGAGGTGTCTCCAGAGCCCAGAGGAGAATTCGAGCAGAGGAGTCCTTTCCTGCCGCCATCACGCCAGATAAGCGAATTGGCCAGCTGAGCTCAACATTATGTCCCCTCATCTTGAACTGACTTTTTTAAAATTAACATTAAGAGGGGAATTTACTTGTCTTAAAATCAGGAACTGTGAACATCTCCAATACTGGTCCCTAAAGACAAACTATTGAAGTCATGATGACAAATACCAACAGAGCTTGAACAAAACAACACCAGTATTACCTCATTTTACTACTACACAACTGACACACATAGAACATTTGTAATAATATATGTCACTACAATATTCATATTAAATACATTCTGTACATAACTTGTAATTTAAATTGATTGTGCTTCCTGGTTCCCTTGTAGTTGAATCAGGACACATATTCATTCATGCCAGTAATGAATACATATTGTTATTCGAAAGTTTATCAGTGACTCTTTTAAGATATCTTTGTAGAGTGTTATATGTATGTGAGTGTCACAGTGTTGTCAAGAGTAGTGGATTAAATTAAATTGTTTATCTGTCTGTTGTTGTGACTTACACTTCACCATACTCATACCCTAGACACATAACGTAGCATCACACTATTCCAGAATAATTCTGACTGAGATATATAGATATGTGGTAGCAAGTAAGGTTATCTATAATACACTACTCTTAATAGATATAGATACCTTCACAGCTGATCTCAGTCAGTACACTAAGTTCCCTATAAGTATTTATAACATCCCACTTCACCACATATATTGGGGTCTCGCGCTTGGGATTTTGAATCTTTAACTATTAAAAATATTGGGGGTAATTCACTTCAGGGAATATAAGAATTAAAAGGTATCCTTGGGTGGAATTAAATAAGGTTGAGCTCACGGTGCCTGTGTTGTCCATTAGAGATTGAATTGTTGGTTAGACATTGTATAAATTTACATAATAGACAATGGCGGACCTGGCCAAATTTCGATCTGCTGCGGTTCAGACTGCAAAAGAGTTAGGATTAGATGGGCAAGTTATGGTTGCCTATGTTACTACGGAATGTGACAAATTTATTGAACGCGAAGAAAGAAGGTTTGAAGCCGAAAGAAAGTTAGAGGCTGACAAGGAAATTAAGAAGTTACAGTTTGAGGCTGAGGCTGAGACTAAGAGGTTGCAAGCTGAGGCTGAGACTAAGAGGTTGCAAGCTGAGGCTGAGACTAAGAGGTTGCAGATTGAGGCTGACAAAGAGGCTAAGAAATTGGAAGCAGAAGAGAAGAAATTAGCTGCAGAAAGGGAAGCCGAGGAAAGAAGACAGGCTGCAGAAAGGGAAGAGAGGAAATTAGCTGCAGAAAGGGAAGCAGAAGATAAAAGATTACAAAGGGAACATGAATTACGACTAAGGGAGTTTGAGTTTCAAGGCCATGCTCCTGAAAATGGTGCCAGTCCCTTTGCCTCTGATGCTACGGTTACTCAAGGAGCCTCAGCCTCAGCTATGAATTTTCATTTAGATCATTTTGTTGAGAAAGACGATGATATTGAGAGCTATATAAATAGGTACGAACTATTAGCTACCACGTATGGGTTAGAGAGAGAAAGGTGGAGCTTAAAGTTATCTCAGGGACTTCGTGGGGCAGCTTATGAAGTTTTTGCAAAAATGAGCAGAGGTGATCAGGAAAATTATGACATGCTAAAGCAGGCTCTTTTGTTAAGGTATGAAAAGAATGCAGAGTTTTACAGGAAAAAATTTAGGAATGCTAAACTACTGTCAGGTGAAACCTATCACCAGTTCTCTGCACGCATAGAGACATACTTGGAGAAATGGACTTCTCTGGGGAAAACCCAAGATCTTAAGGAAATGGTCCTTATAGAGCAACTAAGAGAGTCCATGGCTCCAGACCTGAGAAAGTTTCTCATGGAACAAGGTGCAGAGAGGCTGGGTGAGTTGCTAAATGTTGCTGAAAGGTATCAAGCAGCTCAAGCAGAGGTAACAGGTAATAAAAAGAAACAGGTGGACAACTTTAGGGCACCACAGAACTTTAATAAATTTGATCCTAGGGATCAAAATAAAGGTAAGCACCAATTTGATAGGCCACGGTATGACAATAAAAATAAATTCCCACAATTCGATGAAAGGAAATATAATGAAAGAAAATCTTTCAACCAAGGAAAAAGGTGGTGTAAGAATTGTCAGATGGACAATCATGACACTGACCGTTGCAGAAGGAAACCTGTGTATATGGCAACCCTTCAGGTCAGGTCGACCTCAAGACAGGAGGAGGATATTATGTTAGATACCACTCCAGAAGAGATGAGGAAGGCACAGGCTGGGGATAAAACACTCAAGCCTTGTTTCAGAAATTGTCAACTTGTCATACAACTCCAGGCAAGGGAGATTTTTACATGAAAAACAAGTTGATGTATAGGAAGGCCGGAAATAGATCCCATGGTCACGGACAGCTGGTTCTTCCAAAAAGATACAGGACAGAATTAATAAGGAGTCTACATGTGAAACCAGATGGGGACCATGAGAAAATAGGTACCATCATTCAAAAGGTGGCTCACAATTATTATTGGCCCAAAGCAAGATGGGACATTGAGAACTTTGTAGAAAGGTGTAGTATAGCACATGAGGGAACACCCACAAGTGGGAACATGGATCAGGACCTGGACACGCCATGGGGCAAAATCAGGCCTGACAATAAAAGGAAAAATAAATTTGATAAGGTGGACCAAATGGAATGGGAAGCCCCTTTTCACGGACAAGCTTCACTTAACTGTTTTACAATGGCCACTATGCGGAGAGTGCAAAAGGATGTCTTACCCCAGGATAAGCCGACAATCCCTCAATCGGACTTAAACAAACTGGAGGAAGAGGATGTAGGGAGGAAATCTCTCATCAAGAATTTTAAGAGGGGAGAAAGCCCCAAAAGAAAAATTGGTAGCGGTCGTTTTGTGCATGAAAATTCTGGGAGGAAAAATCATCACTATAAAGCTTCGAGTGGAAGAGACCATACCGGTGCATGGACAAATAGGTCCACACAATTAAAGGTCCATATGTAGCTTTGTTAAGAACGTGGACTGATGAAAAGGCAGAGGAAAACATTACATCTTCATACCAATATGTGAATGAGCTGACCACTCGGTTGAAAACTGGCTGGAAACTTGCCAATGAAAATTTGAAACAAGCCAGGAAGAAACATGCTGCCTATTATAACAGGAAGGCGAAAGACAGAAATTTGGCTGTGGGAGAGAAGGTACTGCTTCTTTTGCCTGGGAGTCAGAATAAGTTACAAATTGGATGGCAGGGTCCATATACAGTTCTAGAGAAGGTGTCTAGAACAAATTATAAGATAGATAAGAAGGGGAAAGAAAAAATCTATCATGTGAATCTCCTGAAGAAATATTTGGAAAGAGAACATCAGGAAGAGACACACTTGTTGACCTTGTCCATCGCCATGGAGATGAAAAAGGAACCACTTTCATCATTTGAATATCCATTACACCCTTGTGAGACAGCAGCACAGGTGAAAATCAGTACACATTTAACGAAAACTCAGAAAGAGAGAGTGCAACAGGTTCTAAAGAATCATGCAGAGGTGTTAACAGACCGACCAGGGCATACAAACCTATTGGAATATGATATGAAACTCATAGACTCCACACCTGTCTGTATGAAACCATATTCGATTCCGTTTGCTAAGGAAAAAGCTTTGAAGGAAGAGATAGACTATCTATTGAAGGAAGGAATTATTTCGCACAGTGAGTCTTCGTATAGTTCCGGGGTGGTACTCTTAAGGAAGCCCTCTGGAGAACATAGACTCTGTATAGATTACAGGAGACTGAATGCTATTACAGAAGGACAGGTGGATCCATTGCCGGATACAAATCAGCTGTTTGCCAGACTAAATAAAGCTAAATATTTCTCAAAAGTGGATCTGAGTAAAGGATACTATCAGATTCCAGTAAAGCCTGAGGTTAGACCATACCTAGCTTTTAGTACCTCAGAAGGACACTATGAGTTTAATAGATTGCCATTTGGATTGAAGAATGCGCCTAGTGTCTTCTCTAGAATGATGAGAAAATTATTGGATCCTCTGAATAATCCCTGTATAACAAATTTTATGGATGATATCCTTATAGCAACAGAAACATTTGAGGAACACATTGACGCTCTGAACATGCTGTTTGATCGACTTAGGGAGGCAAATTTAACAGCCCGACCAACCAAATGTTGCGTTGGATGTAAAGAATTGGAATTTTTGGGACACACAGTTTATCAGGGAAACATGACCCCTGACCCAAAGAACTTAGAGAAACTACAGAAAGCCCCGAGACCACAAACCAAGAAGGACGTGAGATCCTTTGTCTCATTATGTGGTTTCTACCAGAAGTATATCAAAAACTTTAATTCCATATGTGCACCGTTAACTGAATTGACACGTAAAGGACATCCAGATCGCATTACATGGACTCCACAATGTGAAATGACTTACCAAGAATTGAAGGAAAAGCTCACAAGTAAACCCATTTTGAAATTACCTGACTTAAGTCAAGAATTCATAGTAAGGACGGATGCAAGTAATATTGGGTTAGGTGCAACTTTACTACAGAAATCAGATGCATTGGATGGGGAATTAAGCCCAGTGGCATATGCTAGCAGAAAGTTGAATAAAGCTGAAATCAACTACTCAACTAGCGAAAAAGAATGTCTTGCAGTAATATGGGCAATAAAGAAATTCAATATTTATCTATATGGGAAGGCATTTAAGTTGCAAACTGACCACAAACCTTTATCGTTTTTAGCACAGGCTAAGCATGAGAACTCTAGGTTACTCCGATGGTCTTTGCTTCTGGCTCCATATAATTTTAGCATTGAGTATATATCTGGAAAAACCAATTTGGGAGCGGATTTTTTAAGCCGCCATCCGTGTGATGAGAATCACCGTAAACCCCAGAAATAATAATAAATTTCTCTATGTGTATATAGAATAAAGGACTGACATATAATGTCTGTTTTAAGAGGGGAGGTGTCATGAAATATTCTAATCCACATATATAAATTATTAGGTAAATATGAAGCCTAACAAATAAAATTAATAAAGAGAAGAGCAATGGTAAAATGACAGTGCTGTCACAAGGAATGTACTCGAAATCCCCCTTGTTTTCTGCTTCGTCTGCAAATTGTAACGCTTTCACGTTGATATAAAAGCTTACTGTATTATTACCCGCTTTCTTCAATGAAACGTGTGCTGTATTTCTTGGAAAAGCATTGAGAGGCCCTGCGTAATGACCTAAATTAATCCTAACATTAATTATATTACGTTACCAAAACGAACGAACAGATGGACAAAAGGATAGCGAGAAGGGAGAGGCAGAAAGCCGAACACTAAACACGCTTCGCGCGATACGCAAATGCTGCCATCACGCGTGTAAGTCTACATGCACTAATTTTTTTTCAGACGGACAGTGATAAAATACACTACCCTTTCCCAGAGTTAGGTTTATAAATCATAACAGACTCTTATTAGAAAAGATAACAATAGATGGGTTTACGTTTGAACACATAACAGTACCCAGACAGCACATCTTCGAAACAGGAGGTAGAAGAAATTGCATATTTTGAACGCAGCCACGTAGCTCCTTTAAATTAGTATTTTTGGGTTCCTTAGGGCTTGCTGACAAATAATATGTAAAACGTTACGCAAATAGTCCAGGAATTAATAAATTATACCCAAAATAAAATATTGGGGGTGCCTGACAGCATAAAATCATTTCTGCTCATAAGATTTTTTTTTTAACGTGTTTGAAAAAAAATTTACGTTACAGAAATAGCCTACCATGTAAACTCCAAATTGATTGGAGCGCAACAAATGAAAGCCTAACCACGATTGGTCGGGCTATAAATACTATCTTGGTTGTTAGGGGAGACGGGAAAAGATAACATTTTTTTCAAACACTTATCGAAACGTGGCTCATTGGCCAGTCTCGCTGATATACACACTTGGGAGCGTTAGTTCGAGACCACTTGTTTAAATGATCTTGATAAAGCATCAGTGCGTTGAAGCCAGCTAAAATTTTGCTCAATAAAAGCCTGGAAGATAAGCAGATGGAAATTTGTGCCAGTTTGTGCCAGAATTCATTGCTAATCAACGTATCTGTGTTATTCGTATGAATTGTGGGACAGTGGTCTTGATGGTACTGAGCAGCACCTAGTCAGAGCTTTGCTGAATCCAGTGTCGGACAGCATACTCCTTGGTCCTTTTAGCTATCAGTGAGGTGTCTCCAGAGCCCAGAGGAGAATTCGAGCAGAGGAGTCCTTTCCTGCCGCCATCACGCCAGATAAGCGAATTGGCCAGCTGAGCTCAACATTATGTCCCCTCATCTTGAACTGACTTTTTTAAAATTAACATTAAGAGGGGAATTTACTTGTCTTAAAATCAGGAACTGTGAACATCTCCAATACTGGTCCCTAAAGACAAACTATTGAAGTCATGATGACAAATACCAACAGAGCTTGAACAAAACAACACCAGTATTACCTCATTTTACTACTACACAACTGACACACATAGAACATTTGTAATAATATATGTCACTACAATATTCATATTAAATACATTCTGTACATAACTTGTAATTTAAATTGATTGTGCTTCCTGGTTCCCTTGTAGTTGAATCAGGACACATATTCATTCATGCCAGTAATGAATACATATTGTTATTCGAAAGTTTATCAGTGACTCTTTTAAGATATCTTTGTAGAGTGTTATATGTATGTGAGTGTCACAGTGTTGTCAAGAGTAGTGGATTAAATTAAATTGTTTATCTGTCTGTTGTTGTGACTTACACTTCACCATACTCATACCCTAGACACATAACGTAGCATCACACTATTCCAGAATAATTCTGACTGAGATATATAGATATGTGGTAGCAAGTAAGGTTATCTATAATACACTACTCTTAATAGATATAGATACCTTCACAGCTGATCTCAGTCAGTACACTAAGTTCCCTATAAGTATTTATAACATCCCACTTCACCACACGTAGATACCGCCGTAGGAGAATGAAGCGTTAGAGACTTAACTGTACTAGGTCCAGCTTTTTGATGTGGGGGGGGGGGGTGACCAGTTCTCTTCTTCCTCGCTGCTTTTGCCTTCCCTCACTCCAGAGCAGTCACATACCCATCTACAGCTGGGTACACTGAAGCGTGACGCCACCAGGTTTCGAACTGGTAACTCTGCCGTTAGAGGCAAGAATTCTAACCGCTCGACCAGTCGGGCGCTCTCGCAGAGTTAACGCTGATCAGAAACTCGAATCCCTCTGACGGAACGACGGCATGCAACCTGCATAAACCATAAACACACACAAAAAAGTGTACGCAGTAAAGGTGATACGGTTTCACACTCCCAACACGTTGACGTTATCACACATCTTGGGGTATTTCTCAGATTCTTCCGGTTAACAGTAAGACAGGTGAGAAAATGGAGATAAGAAGCTGTCTGACAGCTGTCTTTAAAAGTTATCAGGGAAAAAAAAAAAAAAAAATAACGTGGCATCTGATGCAGGATGTCTGCAAAACTGACGAGGAAGAGAAATGACAGACGGCGATCATTAGATCGAGAGAACAGAAAGCATGACGTTATAATACATTAATTTATTCATTACCCCTTTTCTCCCAAAGGAGCACAGACCAACAATACTGTAGATTTATTTATATCAGGAGTCCCCAAACGCTTTTTGGAGTCCCGAACCTTCCATGGAATCCTTGATCCTTAATCGACCCCCGGCGAAACATAAATAATCAGAATAAGGAAGTGATTAACTGATGCGTAATAAATTAACATACCTTTTTATTGCAATGGTTAAATTCATTAATGGAAAGGATATGACTGATGAGTATTAACAAAGGGCGCTGACATTTGGTTTGAGATTGGTGAATTTTATTCGTAAGTCCTCACGCTCTTCCAGATTCGGTATGTTACTTTGATTTGATTAAAACTGTATTTGCGTGACTGAAACCAGCTTCAACCATGTACCAACTTGGGAATGCAAGTAGACACGGCTCAACTGCTGCACAACTTTTGGGGCATTTTGTAGCAGTATGTACATTACTCCAATAGTCACTGATGCTTTGATTTTTGAACAATGATTTAGCTTTGAGATCCACACACATATGTGAGTTCATCGTGTAGGAGAGATTTAACGCTGAATTTTCTATGCCTACCATAAACGGCGAAACAATCCAGTCAGGTACGTGCATTTTCTCCAGGTTCTCGAAACGTTCTTCAAAGTCTTTCGTTAAGTTTTCGAGGTGATTTCGACTCCAAAATTTTAATAGACCCCCTAGGATGTCGATATAGACCACTTCGGGGATGCCTAATTTATATAATAATGTATTAATTATTAACAAGGCCTCAAAACCCAGCCACTGCAGACTCAAGAAGAATAGTACCAACTACGATGGTCTGGCCATGTCTGCAGAATGGAAGAAGATCGGCTACCACGACAAGGACGGGAAACTAACAGCCAGTGATCCAGACCTCCAGGACGACCCAGAGGACGCTAGGAGGACAACATTAGGCAATCTCTGAAGGACCGAAGACTAGATTGGAACAAGGCCAGAACACCCGATATGATAGTATGACGCTCCCTCCTCCAAGTATTAACATTTATATATATATATATAACAACTTGTCACGTACTCTCATTAGATCTTAGACTAAGCAAAGAAAATACTGCAATTTCTTATATACGATCTATCGTTTGTTCCATCACTACAGTGAAAATCAAACTATATACGGTATATTTTACTGTAGACGTACGTACCAGCAGGACTAAATATTTGTACAAATGAAAGTTACAACTTTGAGTGAATTGCACATGAATGCAGTGGCGGATTTAGGAATAAGCAACCTAGGCATCCGCCTTGGACCTCGCGCTTTTAGAGGCCTTACGCACAAATATATGCTTGCCGATACAACAGGTATCTATTAAACAGGGGCCTGAGGAGTGATCTCCCCTAGCTAAGATGGCGACATAAATATCGACGTTAACAATATTCTACTTTTTTTTGTGTAAGTGTCGATACCAGTCAAATGAAGACACTAAACTGGTGGCTTGCAGGTAGGCTGAGGCCATTCAAAGATAAAGGGGGAATTACTAAGGATTTTTGTGTGTTAAATATTAATGATGAAAAATATCCCGTTCAACCTCTGATGGGTTATAATAAGGATATATATTGTTATCAATTCCAAATAATATGAACAACTGCCGATATGGGAAAGTGACATCACACTTGTCAAATCATTGTAAATAGGGCATGTTTGTGGAAAAAAAAAAATTTTTTTTTAAAAAAACCCCAAACAAACAAAAACGAGATCAATCCGAACAGAATCAAGCTGAAACTCCAAACAAGAATATTAAGGGAGAGGGGTGTAACGGCCTAGTGGTTCCAGTTATATAACTGACTTTAACAGATATTTAACTGACTTTCACCTTCTTTCAATTACTATATATTAACCTTTGTTCGTGTTAAATATTGTTTGACTAAATTATAGTTCCCTAGGTCTGTCTATTCTTAACACTTCTTCTATATTAATAGTTAAATTTGATGCCTGCCAATAATCTAAGGAAAATTAACGATCCCTGTTAACGACAGTGCAATCCGTGACGGTACTGCCTCCCCTGCTTTGCAGTAGTGGTCCAACGATGACCAAAACTCATCTAATATAGGCTTTTATGGAGTCTATTTGTACACAAGATTACTCTTGGCAGAAATGTAGATAAAAGAGTAGTAAAACTTCTATCACATGGGAGCTTCCACATGAAATTCAGGTAAGCGAAAACAATGCTGGCTGTCGCTAAGCACGTTAAATCTGTAACCTGCCGACCACTTTTGTGAAGAATTTAAGCACTTATTTATCAGCTCATTAAGCCCCCACCCCTGATTTACTCAGTAGAATTCTCTTATTCAAGTATAGCTCTGTTTAGAATGTGTGGAGTAATTGACTGAGACAAACATGCAGTAACTTTAAAATGATCAAAGTGAAGTTAAATTTGTAACATTACAAAAGAAAAAAATTTAATAATCACTTTAGTTGTAACAGTTTGAAAATAATTTGAATAGTTATGGATAAAGAAAAGCTATCATCGTCGTATTTGGGATTGCAAAAAATGTTAAGAAAGTTCAGATGGCAGCATATATTTGAACTTAGCTGCCAATGACGGTTCTGTCTTTTCACACTGATCACTCGTCTCTGGTCAAGGTTGTCGGGTGTAGCTCGTCTCCGAGAAACTTCAAGGAAAGTCTACACAGTGTTCTTTGTCTTAAAGCGTAGGCCACTGATCCCGTCTTGTTCCAGAAATAGTACGTTCTGCTGGTACCACCAATAACTGTGATAGAAGAATAAAAAGAACGAGTATGGCGTTCTCCGACACACAGTTATGTGCCCCCCCCCCCCTCTTCTATTTCACCATCCCACTTAACTCACAGTTTACCCTCGATGAGAATTAAGTTTAATCCCTCGGGATAAAACTTCCTTTACATTTAAACTGAATAGCTTCAGCTTTACATTACATTTAAATGAAAAAGGTTAAAAGTACAGATAAAAAATGTTTTACATTTAAATCCTACTGTTTGAAAAGTGTTCACAATATAAATTCATTCATGTTTCATTTACATTTACACTTGTGGAAAAGTTTGAAACTTCTATCAATTAAAATGAATATTTTCCCATGGACATTTACACTGGTTTAAAGCGTGGAACCTTACATTAATTTTAAAGTGAATATGTTTATAGGGACATCTACACAGCTTTGAAAATGTAAGTATTATACTTAGAATGTACATCATTTCTTTCATCTTTTCTCCCTGCTCCATAGGGAACCTGGAACTACTTTATGCTTTTAGTTCTCCTTACGAAACTATCAATAAAGCAACCACCAGCCCGTGTAGTGGTGGTTCATGAATCATCATTCTATACGCTGAGGTTGCCAGCCTCAAATGCCTTTGACATCCAATAGCGAGTTTCACACAATAAAATTCACATGGTAATATATACATATATATGTTAGTTCACGTGTTAGTAATAAAATATGAAATGTAAATCCAACTTACGCCAATCCTGGCTACAGACTTGTCGAACAGACGAATAAAAGAGAAGAATTGTTCTCTTACAACACGTGTCTGGGATTTCTTTTAATTTTAACATAGATTGCCCATTCTGACTCCACGTGTTTCTTAAATTTCCTAGTCCCGGTTGTTCCTTATTAAAATTTGAAAGAGATTTCCTGTGCTTTATAAGTCTTATCTGGTTCTCCAATAAAAGGTCCGGATAACAATTAGGAATTATGAATCTAGTTCTTCCTCTGGCGAAGGTCTGCTGTCTTGGCGAGCGTGAAAATCACAGAGAAATAAAACTGTGAAATAGTCAGCCTATATTCCCTCCAGTGATGTTATGAATCTAATCAGAAAGATCCAATCATTTCAAATCATGCAGGATAGGCTGTGATATTTCAAAATAGTCCCACGTGAAATAAGGTGCGTGCCTGCAAAGGTCCCGTATTACCATATATGGACATCTGATGCCTTGTATACATTCTCACACATACATTTGTAGACTCATATTGTCTAAAATGTAATAAATCCATGATTACTTTTTTAAACCAAGGACCGGAAGCAATTACATCACATTTTTCTGCCCACACGTGACACACAGACAGTAATCTCGTTATCTGTCGTATAAGTGCGCAAACCCCGGGTCTTATCCGTGAATTAAGCCGATAGCGCAGACCGATGTAAGTTTTAGTCGGCCGCGCCTATAACCACAAATCTGGGTAGCACTCCTAGCAAATGTGATATTTATCACCTACAGGGTGATTTGATAAAATCAGATATCTGCTAGTTAGCAGAAAAAGAAAGAAAGAAAGAAAGAAAAGTGCGATAATTGACAGCACCTAATAGAAATCAGTACCACAAATGTACCGATACTGCCGGAGAGAACCAAAGATCGATAGAGGTCGCCCCGTTTCGTCACACAATCGATGAATCAACAAGGCCAAGATTGCTGGAATTAGACATCAAAGTAAGAGTAGCACGGATGGATGGATGACAGGGTGCATGGGGGCAAATGTACACCCAGAAAAAAAAAAACATTTTATCACACAAGAAAGTCCAAGTCAGGATATTAGACCAGAATGAACATTTATTTTCTACCTAATGAAGTGCAGAAGCAATAGGTGGATACATGTAAGAAGGCATGTTGTTTAACTAAGGCTGCTGCGTTTGTCGCTCTCCAGCAAGCCAATGACAAGCCGAAGAATCCTTGGCCTTATCTACAATGTAGATCCAGGCTTTTCCGCCATTCCGATACTTGTTGAGTTGAAAGTCATGAGCGCCAGTTTATTTCCTGGACACTCCATTCTGGTTCGTCATGCATCTAAAGGATTGTGACATCTGGTCTCATGCCAGACAAAAACAAAAAACAAAAACACAAAGGGTGGGGGGGGGAAGAGAACGGGGGCGGCATATTTTGCATTCCTCACCATCCACGAGGGCTCTCCAAATTTGCAGGACTAAAATTATGTGCTCTGGTATAAGAAGACATAAAAAAACTAACAGACGTAGAAAAAATCAAACCGATAACTGACAAACACACAGCTGTTGTCACTTCTCCAGCAGGCATCAAGAACCAGCCAGACAAGACACATAACACGCACCATCTGGTCACGAGCAAGTGCGCGTGTCTAGGTATGTGCACGTGTCATCTACCATCTGTTGTTATCTGTCTGCCACACAGTTGTGTGTAACTACACATCTTTACACTACCCCAGCTGCAGTGCAAAACTATCACATCTAGCCGCATCCCTTTTACTCTAGTAAGTTAGCATGAATGTGCTCGCGTGAGAGTAGTTCCCATGGGTTTCTGATGAGAACAAGAAAGAACTGCTGTTCTCTCAAGGATGTCGTATAAGGCAACTAATATGGAATCTCATTATGCCACCGGCATCTCATCCTCACGGTAATGTATTTTTTGAGTCTCAATCAATCAATCAATACCCTTTGACCTTCCAAGTAGCATAGTCTCTATTACAGGATTTCTTAACCTGAGGCCCATGAAACCCCCTGGAGGTTAAAAAAAAAAGTAGTCCCATAGGAGAGAGATACTGGCGCAGGGGAGTAAAGTGTTGGAGACTTCACTGTACTAGGTCCAGCATCGATAGGTGGGGGGTGGCCAGTTCCCTTCCTCGCTGCCTTCTCCTTCCCTAACTCAGTCAGGTACCCATTTATAGATGGGTAGACCAGCGTTCTAACCACTTTGTCACCCCTGGAGGTACGTGAATGTATTCTAGGGAGTACGTGTACATGACCTCAAATTTAAAATGTAAAGATTTGTTATTATGCTTTTATGAGCATTTTTTTCCACCCAAGAAGAGGTACTTAACCTTCACTGGATAATCAACGGGGTCCACAGCCTTCATCGGACAATCAAAGGGGACAATAGCCGTCATCAGACAATCAAAGGGGACAATAGCTGTCATCAGACAATCAAAGGGGACAATAGCCGTCATCGGACAATCAAAGGGGACAATAGCCGTCATCGGACAATCAAAGGGGACAATAGCCGTCATCGGACAATCAAAGGTGACAATAGCCGTCATCGGACAATCAAAGGTGTCCATAGCCGTCATCGGACAATCAAAGGTGTCCATAGCCGTCATCGGACAATCAAAGGTGTCCATAGCCGTCATCGGACAATCAAAGGTGTCCATAGCCGTCATCGGACAATCAAAGGTGTCCATAGCCGTCATCGGACAATCAAAGGTGTCCATAGCCGTCATCGGACAATCAAAGGTGTCCATAGCCGTCATCGGACAATCAAAGGTGTCCATAGCCGTCATCGGACAATCAAAAGGGTACAAAAAAGGAGTTAAGAAACCCTGCCCTATGGTTACAGTATACAATAAGTCTTTTTCCAAACATTATTTACTGCTATTCAGCTATTTTTTTCATTATTTTGCGGGTGTTAGGAGCTGCTGTGCGGTGCATAGCAGATTACATTTAGTAATCACGGTTGTGGTTTTGCACCGCAGAGCACTCCCATACAGGATAGTGTAAATATGAGATGCGTTGTGAAGTATGACGTGACAGGGGTTGCCCTGGGTTCTTTTCCAGAGTGTTGGCCTTGTGGGCAGACGTATGTGTTAATCGTCTGAGGACTTAGTGTCCTGTAGAATTATGATGGATGTGTTGCAATTCGGGAACTGTTAATATTTGTGCAAGCCTTTGTAGGCAGAGTATTATGTGCACTGTGAGAGAACTGGACGTTCTCTGTGTTTGCCGTTGAGGCAGAATGATGTATTCCTGACTAGTGGGATTGCTAGTCGTTTAGGTCAGTAGTCAACTGACTCTACGTGTTTAAAGGCCATGAACTGACTGTACGTGTTTAAGGACCATAGTAAATATGGGCCTAGTTTAAACGTCTTGACTGGAAGCTGCGTGCCTGCATCTGATTATATGTATTCATTAAACTGTCGTACTAATCCTGAGCATCGTCGCAATAAATATGAAGAACCGTTGGGCAGTGTTACAGACTTATCAGCAGAGTTGAATGGAGTTGCCACGTTCAAGTTATGTTTACAACTCATTTCGAGTTATCATACATGAACCCGGAGAGAGCTCAAAGTTTACATCAAATGTCTACCACACCCAGGGTGATACTTTCATATTCACACAGAGCTTTTAACAGCAGGTAACGAAAGCCCTTTGCACAGGCCTGCATCGAAGCATCTCTACTCTAGCCTCTCATAGCAGCGGTTTCTGTAGCAATTATTGTTACAACATAAGATTGCCAGCCCCCATACACAGCCAGTGTTTAGTTGCCTCACACTCCACATCTAAGGTAGCACTTAGTCCTATTCAGGGGCGTCCTTAAAGTATCTGGCACCCGGGGCGGATCCTACATTTTGCGCACCCCCTTCCCACAAAGAAACACACTTGCAAGTATGTTTTTAACAGTAAAAACTATCATAACAGGGTTCGATGGCAACCCCATCCTGGCTGTCACCCGAGTCGGACCGCCCCACCCCTAGCATGCCCCTTAATACGCCACTGGTCCTATTCTTTATTTTTCTCATCAGAGACCCCCGGGAGATACATTGGTGGGGGGGGGGGAAGACGTGATAATCATCATCACATTCCACTGTGCTCCTTACGAAGCATACAGCTACCTCGGCAGCTGGTCCCCGTGCAGTAGTGGTTTATGTGGAAATTTGTTTTACATGATGAGACTGTCAGCCTCATTGCACAACCTCACATTAGTTAACTGTCCGACGGATCGATAGACGTTTGGGCGAAATCGGACACACGCCCCACTGTTGTTTAATGCAACCAGATCACCCAGGCACAATGAGGTCAGTGTGCGGCAGATGTGGAGTACCTGTTTATGAATGAGTACCACCTGTGGCCGTGCGCGCGTGGGGTGTGTTTAGGTTAGTACTCACGCACTTGGTGTCTGCCCCATTTCTAAGTATAGAGAAAGAGGGACACCCGAGACCTATAAATAGTAAATAATAAACATAAATAGGTATGTAAGTCGTAATTTTAGACCTTGGCGATCGTGTTTTAGGTATGTGAGTCGTAAATGTAGACCTTAACGATCGTTTTGTAACGACAATTAATTTCCTATTATCATGCAGGTCTGACGGCCGAGTAACACGTTGGGACACCGTAATATTCGTGTCTAGTAAATCATATTTACTTAGGTTTCGGGATTTCCCTCTTGATTTGTTTCAATGTGCTAGTAAATCATAGTAGAATAGAAATCCACACATTAAAAGTTTTCTTAACGAAAATTTGTAACAAGTGAAACAATCTCACTATCTTTTTTTTTTTGGGGGGGGGGGGGGGGGGGGGGGGGGGTGGGGGGGGGGGGGGGGGGGGGGAAATACAGAAACGCCGCGCACTGCACCGTAAAAACTAAAGTGAACATCCATTAAAAGAACATGCATGACTTTCCACCTTTTCATGTTGCATGATTGAGCGTATTTCGAGTGGCAATAATTTCACTATTTGTGCAACTTATGGGGTCTCTGGAGTCAAAAAAAAAAAAAAAAAATTACTGGTCCCTAGGTTTAATAAAAAAGGTAAAGGCAGTCCTATAGGAGATACAGCCGTAGGGCAGTGAAGTGTTAGAGACATCACTATACTATAAATTGGGGTGATCCTTTCCCTTTGTCCCTGCCTCCGCCTTCCAAAACTCAAGAGCAGAATCCGGCACCCATTTATAACTGGGTAGAGCCGAGCGTGACGTTACCAGGTCTCGAACCCGGCATCCGGTAACTCTGCCGCGATATGCAAGCGCTTTAACCATTCTGCCAATCGGACCGCTCAAATAAAAGTCGCAAAAGGTAACTAATACGAGATTGTGCAATAAGGCTGGCCACCCTAATCATGTCAAACAAAATGCTACAAAAAACCCACCGCTGCAGGAGTTTGTGCTTTAGTGTAGTCTTCCTCCGGAGGGACATCTGCAGACAGGGTTGCCAATTTGGCTTATTTGACGCCAAATTCCACAACTCTGGCTTCTTTTTTTTTTTTAACTATTTGGTTTTACTTTTTAGCTTTTTTTTGTGACGGTGTTTGGCTCCCCCCCCCCCCTCCTTCCCCCCCCCCCCCCCCCACAGTTTTCATCTGGCAACCCTGTCTGCAGAAGTGGTTCCATACTCCACATGGAGCGACAACGGAGTCATGACGATATGCAACTTTTGCTACGAACTGTTATAACGTGTAAAACGCCAGACCGGAAGGTCGTTTACACTTAGACACACGTTCTAATACAGCCGACGGTCCTAGTGTTTATATTAAACGGGGCGTGCCTGTTCGAAACCAGACAAAAAACGTGCAATTTAACAAAAGGATTGTAACTGCCAGCAACCAGGATTATACTGATTCAAGGGGTTTTTAATAAAATACGATCGAAAAGATTCAGCACAACTTAACAAGTGAATCCCAGATACGCCTGAAACATAAACGCCTGCAGCTGGTTACCCTACAGTGAATGAAGCTTCCAGATGGCGTAATTACTTTCAGCTGTTCGTGGGAAAATATGTTTCCCTTCAGTGATATCTTCACAACAGACGTCTGCATGATTTTCCATCTCCCTCTGCCGCAATTCCGAACCACAGCACGGTGTCATGTCAATCCTTACGGTGAAGATTTTAGTCCGGTCTGAACATGAGAATAACAAGTGAGCGGTTACAGAAGATTAGTCGGAGCTCGTGGAATGCGAAAAAGACAGCCTCACACATATCCATCGGAACACATACGTGCAACTTAACGCCGGGTTTGGTGTGTGAGTGATACCTTAACAGTCCGCCAGGTGTTATGATGTACCACGTATGATAGCAAACTATATCAGCGGTAGGTAACCCAGGAACTGTCGAGATCTACTTAAGTAACACTGAGATATCTGATGATCAACCTTGATAATCATGTATGTTTTCAGGTTTTCGATTGTTTGAAATTTAAAATAAGTCCAGCCTATACGTAACTTGCGCCGCGGTAGCTCGGTGGTCCATAGTTCAATTCCCAGTTCAGGTGGGATTTTTCAGACCGCAAACGGCCCCGGGGTCGACCCAGCCTCATGAATTGAGTACCAGAACAACTCTGGGAAGGTTAAGGCGGCCGGCGTGATGCTGACCCACATTACCCCTAGTGTGCCGATGGTCAAGAAAATACGGGCTTAACACCGTATTCCCAATATGCCTCAATGGGCGTGTAATGTGATCTTTTTTTAACCCCTCCTATAAGTAACGTGTATCTCTGCCGCACGATATGCTTCCTGCAATCCCATCAGCATAGCTGTACAACAATTAAACATTTCACCAAATGTTAACTCCATTCCAAAGAAAAGATAACTCTCTATCTTATACAGTTTACTAATAAAGTGAATGTTAGTTAGCTAACTTGCGGGTTTTCAATGGGACATGCTGTGAAAGTACCTTTAAACCTGAGGGCCACTGCGCTTTTTTAAGTGCATGTGGAAGAGGTCTAGTCCGAACTTTACCTAGGTTAAAAATTATTCCCCCCCCCCATCCTGTCAGCTATAGATCTACCAAATGATGCCGTGGGATCTATCGGTAGACAAGATCGTCCTGTTGCTGACCCTGCTGTAAACAGAGCGTTTCAAATAACGATGCATGTTCCACAGTCATAACGATGCATGTTCCACAGCCATAACGATGCATGTTCCACAGCCATAACAATGCATGTTCCAGTCATAACGATGCATGTTCCACAGTCATAACGATGCATGTTCCACAGTCATAACGATGCATGTTCCACAGTCATAACGATGCATGTTCCACAGTCATAACGATGCATGTTCCACAGTCATAACGATGCATGTTCCACAGCCATAACGATGCATGTTCCACAGTCATAACGATGCATGTTCCACAGCCATAACGATGCATGTTCCACAGTCATAACGATGCATGTTCCAGTCATAACGATGCATGTTCCACACTCATAACGATGCATGTTCCGTAGATTCGCCAAGCCTCTTAAGTGCCCGTATTCTTGACAGTCCTTTACGGTCCAATTGTTTCAGTAGATCATACATGGAGGCGGCCACTAAATCAGATGGATACGAAAAGCGTGAAAGGGATGCCACGAGCCAATATGTATGCACAGAACTAATATTACAAGAAATAATTGGACAAAAACCCTAACAGGAACCACACGTGTAAATAATAAAACAAAAATAAATTAAAAATAACAGCCAAAACAAAAACAGGAACCGGAAACACTTTTTGCTAAACATTTCATGAAGTGTGGACAACTTTTAAAAGTTCTATGTTTCGTCTGTCCTATTTATGTCTCATGTGTTTTACGAGTCTCCCTCATTTTTTAAAACCTTTTATTAACATTTTGTCTACTTATAAACACCTGTTCCTTTTAGTAATCTTACGTAAGCATCTATTCAAGTTAAAAATACCACGGACCAGCTAAATAGAATAAATAGGATGTCCTGAAAGAGAACAATGCGCAAAGGAAACTTATTACTTTTGGAAGCAATAAACTTTCTTCGGGCATGTTATAAGTATAAGGAAAAAACAAAAAGCTGGAATATATCGCGCCAACCGGAAAGATTGAAGGGGGAAAAAATGATAGAGGAAAACAAATAAAGAAGATACTGGGCAGTTTATCATCGTGGCATTGAACCAAGTCAACAATGAAATGTAATAAACAGTACAGGAGACAGGAAGTAGTGGTTAGAAATGATTACCTACACCAGGGGTTCTGAAGTTTTTTTGGGCTGATGCCCCCCCCCCCCCCCTAATAATCAGTTAGCTGGGAAAAGGTACTTTACCATCTTACTGTGGCCCCTTTGAAATATGGCATGGCATGGCCCTCTGGGGGGGGGGGGGGAGAATATGCCCTACGTTGAGAACCCCTGGCCTACACCCACCAAACGTGTTACTTGAAGGAGAATATGAAGAAGATACCAATAATGAAAACCTGCACTTTATTTATGCGCATCACGTCACGCACAAAGATGGAGAAATCTGCCGACATCATCAAAATAAGACCAACAGCCACACCTGGACACACCTAGGCAAACTGCTAACGTGAGTGTGTGTGATAACAGGTGGTCGCCACATGCTCAAACACTGGCGCATCTGGTGAGCCCTTAACCTTGAAAACTTGACAACTTCGTGCATATTCACACAACCATGTTTATAAGCTCGGCTTGTGATAACGTTACCGGGAATATAACGGATGGTATCTTTGTTTTGTACTCGAATTTCTGCAGACTCATGACTGCACGTGATTTCGGGAGGAGGGAGGGGCATTGAAAAGAGAATAAACCTACTGCTCCCTAAGGCATGTCGTAAAAGGCAACCAGTAGGAGGTTATGCATGAGGCTGACAAACTCATCATGAACAAAATGTCACAGAAACCACTGCTGCAAGATCACGTGACAGTTTGGTGCCGGCTTCCTGCAGTGGTATCTGTGTCGTTTGTATCACATCAATTAGTTGGGTAGGAGTGAAGAAATAAACATTCACAAATAGGCACCGACTATTCAATTCCGAAAAGTCTTTCTTCTTTACGAGTGCTTGGCTGTCTCGATAACAAGGTTCCTGCTCGGCGGATCGGAAGAAGAGGATCAGTGGAGTGGGTTCCACGATCACCAGAATTTAACTCTCTGGATTTTGTCTTCTGGTGATTCCTGAAAGGCACAAGAGTATGCAGAGAACACCATATATTTTCGTCATCTTTCGCGGAGAATTACAGTGGCTTGCGCTGCCGTTGATTTCCTATGCTGAAAAGAATTATAAGAAACGTGGTACGCCGGCTCACAAAGTGCGTGAAAGTTCGGGGCCATCACGTGGTGCACACATTGTAAATAAGAGTATATATGTAGATCGCATTTGGTCCAAGCAACGAGAACCACATGTTGCATAATTCCTATTGGTTCTAGACTTTTCGGACACCCTGAACATGTATGGGTAAACAGAGACAACGCAACAAAACTAAGTTTACCCAGGTAAAGTGCGCATGAACCTTTTTATAATTAAGTTTTATTGCAGATACCGCCGTAGGGGAATGAAGTGTTAAAGACTTCCCAATACTAAAGGAGTGAAGTGTAATACACTTCCCGATACTAAGCCCATTTTTATCAGGCGGGACGACCAGCTCTTCGACGCCTTTGACTCCGATAAGAGAAGAAACAGGCACCCATTTGCGGTTCGGTAGACTGTAGCGTGACGTCACCAGGTTTCGATCCCGGAACCCGGCAACTGTACATAGAGATATAAGCGCTGTAACTGCTTAGCCAACCGGGTAATCTGCATTCTAGCCAACTGGGTAATCTGCATTCTAGCCAACAGAGTACTCTGCATTCTAGCCAACTGGGTAATCTACATTCTAGCCAAGCGGGTAATCTGCATTCTAGGCAACAGGGTAATCTGCATTCTAGCTAACCGGATAATCTGCATTCTAGCCAACAGGGTAACCTGAATTCTAGCCAACCGAGTAAACTGCATTATAGCCAACCGGTAAACTGCATTCTAGCCAACCGGGTAATCCGCATTCTAGCCAACCGGGTAATCTGCATTCTAGCCAACCGGGTAATCTGCAGTCTAGCCAACCAGGTTACCTGCATTCTAACTGTAAAGAACTATATTATGGTGGGATGTGACGTGTGTAGATGATGAACAACACTAGGGGTATAAAGTAACACGAACGACACTGCTTACGGTTCCTTTACATTTATTGACTGTTACACAAGACCTGGAGTACCATTTACATTGGCAAGTGCACCGACATAATACTAAGGCTAACATTGCCTGTAGGACATAAACTACAGTATTCATACACTGGCTCCACGGACACACACTGACAGTACGCATAAAGTCCTTTGTGCGGCATCCACTCCTCGCACACAATAATACACCCTCCAGTTGTGAATCACTTATTACTCGTGATTGGCGGTATGGACATCGCCATGTAAATTCACATAATCTCCTCCAGGCGGGACAATAAACGTCGCCTGTGCTTATTCTATTATAGCTACATGGCGTGAATTACACGCCTTACTCCACAGTAGCTCGAAGGCGGGACAAACTCAACGCCTTACCATGTTCTCCACGAACATGTAACATAAAGTTTTTCCAGGAACACTCCTAGGCGGCAAAAGCGTCGCCTATGACATAACCATTACGTCTACTTCATAACCATTAACAAAATTCCTCCCGGAACACTCCTAGGCGGAAAAAGCGTCACCTACATGATAATGCATAGCACCTATCACATGATTAGTATGATAATCAGAGTTATGAATTTATACAGTCACAAAATACGAGCCCACAGCTCGGCTACAAAACACAGACTCGAGCGCACAGCTCGGCTGCCAAACACAGAATCCCCTCAGTCACCCCAAACTTGTATTCACTAAAACGCTCTCTCCCAGCGCACGCACAAGTCACAACAATGCTGACGTAAAGTCAGACCTTACCTCAGTACCTGAGTTACACTTAAACAAGTGTTGACAACATCAGTTCAGTGACCCTTAACACTAATCACTATCATCATTCACACTCATGAAACAGTTCTGTGACACTAACCAACCGGGTAATCTGCATTCTAGAAAACTGGGTAATCTGCAATCTAGCCAACGGAGTAATCTGCATCCTAGCCAACCTCGACTGGGTAAAGTGGATAACTGGTTAGGGCCAGGGTTAAAACAAGAACATTGTATTTGTGATAAAGAGTAGTCCACATATGACGTCACACAATTTTGGTCACTTTTTTAACCCCCTCCCCCTTCGTCACAAAAACGCAATCGTTTACTGAAAATATGTGTATTACATTGTATTAAAGAATGTATTATTATTAAAACAACAATTTACAACAGTTAACTGTTAATTACGAAAGAAGCGAGCTTCATTCGTATGTGTTTGTGATACGTCACATTTTTTCAAACCCTCTCCCCCTTCCTATTTCGTCACATTTCTTCACAAAACTTTAGACACCTCGCCGCAGGCGACCTTTGTCTTTACTGACTGTGTGTGGTGCACCACTCTGAGTGGGGACCTCCCAGTACCAAAGACTGCTGTGCCCGTCACAGATTTTGCTCTTTTCCTCAGACCTATGGGTCCTGAGTGTTCCTCTATAAATGCCTTTGTGCAGATGAGGAAGGACATCCCTCGAAACCTTCGGGTATATGAGGCTCTGTCCATTTTGGCTGGAATGACGTCTCGATGGTTCGGAGGTTTTATAGCGAATATGAGTACACATGAGGGCAAGTTCGGGCACAATGGGCTAATCACCTGTTTGCCAAGTCCCTTCGATTACATGTCCCACCCATGGGCCTTGTGCACATGGGTCCCCTCTACACCTCGTTTCACGGGGTAGAAGAGGTTTCGATTATGAGATGATGAGATGACTTTAGACACCCCCCCCCCCCTTTTTCAAAAATAAGCACTGCGTGACGTCATATTTCGACGACCCTTAACTCATACAATGAAATAATCCTATATATAAAATCGCAGCTTTTTCTGTCAGTACGTAACGCTAAGGGATGCAACTCTGGTTGAAAGTTAGACATTAATTGTATTGTTTCCCTTATATGTACTCTCCCGAAAATAGTAACAATTACCAAAGAAAAATTTATAGAATGTGTGATCCCGTATACACACATTGGGTTCCTCGCTGCTGCTACGTAGTTCGTGTACTGTGGTGATGCACAGTGTGTTTTTAAAAACACTTTTGAATAAGTAAAATTGCCGTTAGGTATTGGTGATTTTGAAATTAATTCCCGTCTTATGACGGGCTTTTACACTAGTTGTAATAATATTGAATGCCGGAATTGTAATTAAAAAATATATATATATGCTATATTATTTTCTTTAACTAGCTTTAACCTCTGTTTATCCTATTTGTACCTCTACCTGTAACACACAAACAAAAATACTGTTTCACTAAACATTAAAACACATTCATATGCCGCGTTAATAATAAACAGAAAACGCCTCCCAACCAGCACATAACACTCCAAGCAACAACCAAGCTCTCACAATTTAGCAAATGGAACAAAAAAGTCACCCAAAGAAACTCACCTAACCTAATCAGATCTAACCTCCCACAATTCACCGCTCACTTATCGACGCATAAATCAACGTATGTGGTTCCCCTTGATGCAAGTGACTGGATTATTAACACGGCGTATTTAACAAAGGCGGATTGATATGCTAACACAGCGGTTCTCAGCCTCTTTCGTTTTGCATACCCTTGACTTAAACTAAAATCGGTCCTACCCTTACCCCCCCCCCCCCCCCCCCAGCTTTCAGTAAATCTTCCCGTACTCCCTTGGGTTGTAGTAAATCTTCCCGTACTCCGTTGGTTTTTAGTAAATATCCCTGTACCCACTTGGCGTTTAGTAAACCTTCTCGTACCCCCGCTGGATTTTAGTAAACCTTCCCGCACCCCTGTAACCGGAATGTTAGGATAGTTTAAGACATCATTAGATTAGTTTAAAAGATTAATAGATCAATTTCATAAATCATGCTTCTGTGACAACAAATGACACTGACCACTGTGTTCCCTTAACTAAGAGACAGTTAGCAACCAACGTAGTGACCATTGACGTCATAGCTATCTGAGTACTCGGCATAAGAGTAGTGTCGCTTCCAATCAGAATTTAGAGATTTTCCAAACCTTGCGAATATATTGTCGAAACAGACAGAAACCAATTCAGTATTGCAAATTACTTCGTAGAGTGATCCTGTATTAACGTTAGGCATACTCAAGATTTTCAAGACTGACCAAGAGAGATTATCTCTATTTTAGATTAGTCAACTGATATTGACTAATAGATCATAAAGACCTTTATGATCAGGTTAGTATTATCTCGACTTTGTATTTCAGCTAACATTTTTCGTAAATACTTGTAGGAATCCCCAGACGATCTAAGAACGACTGGTTTAACAAAGAAACCGATGGAACCATGTACCATTGATTTCTACTTGGAAGTGACTTTGTCCACTTTGACAAAGAGTTGAAGTTGTACAAGAATAAAATCTCATTTTGGAGTTTAAATTGTCACCTGGATTTTGTTAGTAAATACTATTGGAATTGGATGAAAGAATAACACAACTGGATCTAAAGGATAAATACTTAACATACTACCACTACATACGATATAGGAATAAACCACTGAATCGAACCTGGTTCAATTAGATACATATTAAGGAATCAACATCTCTGGCAGCTAGCTAGTAGCCTTTACCACTTGATCAGTATTAAAGTTAGGCTTTATCCATAAAGCAACCTACCCACGGTTACACCCCCCCCCCCTGGTTGTTAGTAAATCTTCCCGTACCCCTTTGGTTTTTAGTAAATCTTCCCGTACCGGTGCCGGCTTCGATTCAATGTATCGACACGCTCCAGTCTACCCAGCTATAAACGGGTACCTGCCGTTGCTCTAGAGTTAAGGAAAGAAAAGTCAACGAGGAAGGGAACTGGTCACCCCACCTCTCGATGATGGGCCTAGTATGGTGAAGTCTCTAACACTTCACTCCCCTACCTGTACCCTTTTACCCGCAAATCAAGCTACGCCTCCAGTTTTTTTTCTTGCTTTGTATTCGACTGACAAGAGTACTTGCCATTCTGTCCCCAATCCGCAACCATCTTTCACAAACACAATTACTTTTGGAACATTTCAATAAGATAATATAGTTTTAAGAAAAAATACCCAGTACCCCCTTGATAAGCCCGCCGTAACCCCAGGTTGGGAGCACTTGTGTTAACAGAAGCGCAATACAGTCCATCCAATACAAACTGAACTTCTTGATAATGAAAAGAAGAAATCGATTTAGGTCTACAGTGTAAAATGAGAACTGCCTGGGGGGGGGGGGGGGGTGGGGGGTGGGGGGGGGGGGGGGGGGGTGGGGGGGGTGGGGGGGGGGGGGGGGGGGGGGGGGGGGGGGGGGGGGGGGGGGAAACGACACAGTAGAAAATGTATATTACTAGGCACGCTGTATGTTTATGAGTAAATGTACATATATAGCTTTAATAACAATAAAACGAGAAAATATACAAATCACAAAGGAAAGGAGGATTTACAGTGTTATATGAGATGCAATAAACACAAAGAAATATACTAACTTATATAAAGTTTCGGTCCCCGTATGCTACCAGGGCCCGTACGGGGAGTAAAGAATAGTAATACTGCATCCAACCAAGCATGTCGTAACATGCGACTAAGGAGAGTTAGGGCACTGTGTTGGCTATCTCATCTTGAAGAAACAATAGCCAAACAAAAGTGCCAATATGTACAAGCCAAATAGGAGATGAGAAGAAGACGATGGCGATGGATAGGACCACACATAAGAAAACCAGCTGATAGCATTACACGGCAAAGTTCTGGAATCGCCATTATAAGAGATGCATAGGGATAACGTAAAACACCTGGAGAAGAGATCTGAAGACTCACATGAAAAGGGTACAGAAGACATGGAGAAATCAAGAGCGGATGGCACAGGACATAAGGACCTGGCATGAATTTGATGCTTGCCTATGCTTTATAGGGGAGCAGATGATGATTATGGTATAAGGTTAAATCAATAACGCACATCAAAAACAAACTAACAAACGTGTACATTCATACAGGTAGGAGATTTCGAAATAATCGAAGTCTGTCTCACTGAAACGACAAGCACAACTGAGCAACACAAGTACAAGACGAATTAAAGATCAAACGAAATCTTTATTTCATCACGGTAAAGAAATAGGCATTACTGCCTTTTTACATTTCTGCTCATGCAGTAATACAATTCTTAGTGTTGTCAAATGAAGACATTGCTCATTTCAATAATAACTAATTTTCTTTGTCTAAGAACCATCCAAGTATCGGTGGAACAAGAACAAAGAACCATCCAAGTTTCAGTGGAACAAGAACAAAGAACCATCCAAGTATCAATGGAACAAGAACAAAGAACCATCCAGTATCAGTGGAACAAGAACAAAGAACCATCAAACTATCAGTGGAACAAGAACAAAGAACCATCAAACTATCAGTGGAACAAGAACAAAGAACCATCCAAGTCCCAGTGGAACAAGAATGAAGAAATCAACTACCAGTGGAACAAGAACAAAGAACCATCCAAGTATCAGTGGAACAAGAACAAAGAACCATCAAACTACCAGTGGAACAAGAACGAAGAACCATCAAACTACCAGTGGAACAAGAACAAAGAACCATCAAACTACCTGTGGAACAAGAACAAAGAACCATCAAACTACCAGTGGAGCAAGAACAAAGAACCATCAAACTACCAGTGGAACAAGAACAAAGAACCATCCAAGTCCCAGTGGAACAAGAACAAAGAACCATCCAAGTCCCAGTGGAACAAGAACAAAGAACCATCCATGTCCCAGTGGAACAAGAACAAAGAACCACCCAAGTCCCAGTGGAACAAGAACAAAGAACCATACTAGTACCAGTGGAACAAGAACAAAGAACCATCCAAGTCCCAGTGGAACAAGAACAAAGAACCATCCAAGTCCCAGTGGAACAAGAACAAAGAACCATCCAAGTCCCAGTGGAACAAGAACAAAGAACCATCCAAGTACCAGTGAAACAAGAACAAAGAACCATCCAAGTATCAGTGGAACAAGAACAAAGAACCATCAAACTATCAGTGGACCAAGAACAAAGAACCATCAAACTATCAGTGGAACAAGAACAAAGAACCATCAAACTACCAGTGGAACAAGAACAAAGAACCATACTAGTACCAGTGGAACAAGAACAAAGAACCATCCAAGTCCCAGTGGAACAAGAACAAAGAACCATCTAAGTACCAGTGGAACAAGAACAAAGAACCATCAAACTACCAGTGGAACAAGAACGAACCAACGAAATTAGTATTTCATCAGGGAAAAGAAATAGGCATTATTGCCTTTTTTTTTACATTTCTGCTGTGTAATAATACAGTTCTCAACGTGTTTTCACATTAAAATATTCTTAAATTCAATAATAAGTAACTAATATTATCACTGCATTCAGTAATTTAACTCACAACAACGTACATTCACACACATATACATGCGCACAGAGGCAGAGAGGGAGAGGAGAAAGAGACACAGAGAGAGAGAGAGAGAGAGAGAGAGAGAGAGAGAGAGAGAGCAATTACATATCTAACATTACAGTTAAAACTGTAACATTTACACGTAAATACTCACGGAAACAAGACAATGTGTGTAGAGGGGAAAAAATAGATACAGAACACAGAAATAAAATTGAGATGTCTGTAATAGCTACATAAGAATGGAGAATGACTGAGTGACAAACAAGAAGTTGAAACAACTTCAAATCGATCAGGCCAAATAAACAGCAGATTATTATTAATAATCCCCGTTCATCTTTAACACTGAGCGTCCGACTGGCAGAGTGGTTAGCGCGCTTATCGCAGTAAGGTTCTGGAGTAGAAATCTGGCACCATCACGCTCCAGTTTACCCAGCTGTAAACGGGTACTTGACTTTGCTCGTGCGTAAGGGTAGACTAAAGCGGCGAGGAAGTGAACTGGTCAACCTACCTCACAAGGCTGGACCTAGTATGGTGAAGTCTCTAACACTTCACTTCCCTATGGCAGTATCTGCTGTGCGACTATCTTGACCGTTCTATCTTGTTAACACTATTTTAAATTACACGAATCAACCTTCACCATAAGCATCATCACTTTCCTATGACTGCTTCCCCATACAGGAAGCTTACAGCACAAAGTTCATGTGTTCTTGTAGTGTTGGTCTCCGTAGCAACTTGTTTTATATAATGGGGTCGCCAGGCCTTTACACAACCGCATATTTTACATTTACGCCTGATGTGGTAATAGTCTTATAGTCTCCTCACAGATCTACAGGAACTACATGGGGCACTATACCCCCAGGAACTACACGGGGAACTACAAGGGGCACTATACCCTGGGAACTACAAGGGGCACTATACCCTGGGAACTACAAGGGGCACTATACCCACAGGAACTACATGGGGCACTATACCCCTGGGAACTACACAGGGCACTATACCCCCAGGAACTACAAGGGGAACTATACCCTGGGAACTACAAGGGGCACTATACCCTGGGAACTACAAGGGGCACTATACCCACAGGAACTACGTGGGGCACTATACCCCTGGGAACTACACGGGGCACTATACCCTGAGAACTACAAGGGGCACTATACCCCAGGAACTACAAGGGGCACTATACCCCCGGGAACTACATGGGGCACTATACCCCCAGGAACTACAAGGGGCACTATACCCCTAGGAACTACATGGGGCACTATACCCCCGGGAACTATATGGGGCACTATACCCCCGGGAACTACAAGGGGCACTATACTCCCGGGAATTACACAGGGCACTATACCCCGGGAACTACATGGGGCACTATACCCCCATGAACTATATGGGGCACTATACCCCTGTGAACTACACTGGGCACTATACCCCCATGAACTACATGGGGCACTATACCCCCGGGAACTACATGGGGCACTACACCCCTGGAACTACACGGGGCACTATACCCTGAGAACTACACAGGGCACTATACCCCTGAGAACTACATGGGGCACTATACCCCAGGAACTACATGGGGCACTATACCCCGGGAACTACACGGGGCACTATACCCTTGGAACTACATGAGGTCCTATACGCTGGGAACTACATGGGGCACTATACCCTGGGAACTACACGGGGCACTATACCCTGGGAACTACATGGGGCACTATACCCCAGAAACTACAAGGGGCACTATACCCCAGGAACTACACGGGGCACTAAACCCCGGGAACTACATGGGGCACTATACCCCAGAAACTACATGGGACACTATACCCCCGGAAACTACATGGGACACTATACCCCAGGAACTACATAGGGCACTATACCCTGGGAACTACATGGGGCACTATACCCCAGGGCACTATACCCTGGGAACTACATGGGGCACTATACCCCAGAAACTACATGGGGCACTATACCCCAGGAACTACATGGGGCACTATACCCTGGGAACTGCAAGGGGCACTATACCCTGGGAACTACACAGGGCACTATACCCCAAGAACTGCAAGGGCACTATAACCCGGGAACTACATGGGGCACTATACCCCAGGAACTGCAAGGAGCACTATAACCTGGGAACTACACAGGGCACTATACCCCAGGAACTGCAAGGGGCACTATACCCCAGGAACTGCAAGGGGCACTATACCCCAGGAACTACACGGGGCACTATACCCATGGGAACTATACACACCATCGCGTGGGAGACAGAGCTTCCGGAAATAGTTAGATGACATTAGCAAAGTTTTGAGCAAATCGGGTATGACGTTAGGCAAGATTCTATATATATATATATATGTATATATAAAAGACTGGAAAATAAATCTCCACAGTATGCTTAAGCGGCACACACTAGAGAATATACACTACCCACATGTACACACAAAAAATGTATTGCTTACAATTACAATTAAAAAAAGACCCACCAATTATATATAAAATATATATCTAAGAAGTTAATACACAGTCAAGTAGACCCGATAACCAAACTTCCATGTGATGTGATACATACCACCGTTTACAATGAACTGTCACAAATGAGCACTTCCAACACAGTTGTCCTCCCCATCTACGCTCCAACAAAACCTTACCTCTTCATACTCCTTATGGACGATGTCATCAAGGCATGTAAGGAGAGAACAAGAAAGTATTCAGTGGGGTACTGGAAGATGAGACAGGTCTATATTTCGGAGCTGGCATTTGCTGATGATGTTGCCCTGATTGCTAAATCAGAGGCACATCTCCAATCCAACCTGCAAGTCTGGAAGGAAGAGCTGGAGAAGAGAGGGATGGTCATAAGCAGCTCTAAAAACAAAATCCATGGTGATATCACGAGAAGAAAGAAAACATCAGATTAAGTTGGGAGAACAGGTCCTGGAGCAGGTCGACCACTTTAAATATCTCGGAGCTATTATAGACCGAAAGGGAGGCATCAAAGAAGAGTTGGCCACTCGAAAAGCAGCGGCTGGGAGACTTTTTCAGGCCATAAATCGTGGATTCCTCAGCAAGAAAGAGGTTGGTAAGAAAACGAAGATGGCTGTATACCGCTCCACCTATGTCCCAGTCTTGACATATGGATGCGAGTCGTGGGCAATGACTACAACCCACAAAAGCCAGATCCAAACCTCAGAAATGAGGTATCTGAGGAAAGTGGTTGAAGTAACAAGAAGAGACATGGTCCGCAACCAGACGATCCGTCAAGGCCTAAAATCCCATCCGCTGCAGACCCAAATAGAACAGTCCCAACTAAGATGGTTTGGCCATGTCTGCAGAATGGGAGAAGATCGGCTACCACGACAAGCATGGGAAACAAAGAGCCAGGGATCCAGACCTCCAGGACGACCCAGAGTCCGCTGGGAGGACAACATTAGACAATCTTTGAAGGACCGAGGACTAGAATGGAACCAGGCCAGGAAGAAGACAGCTGATAGAATGGTCTGGCGCTCTCTCTTCCAAACCTCTACACCTCACGGTGGAAGGGGAACGACTAAGTAAGTAAGTATGCTTAAGCGGCACACACTAGAGAATATACACTACCCACATGTACACACAAAAAATGTATTGCTTACAATTACAATTAAAAAAAGACCCACCAATTATATATAAAATATATATCTAAGAAGTTAATACACAGTCAAGTAGACCCGATAACCAAACTTCCATGTGATGTGATACATACCACCGTTTACAATGAACTGTCACAAATGAGCACTTCCAACACAGTTGTCCTCCCCATCTACGCTCCAACAAATGGTTATGAATACCGATTACACATTACACGTGTATTGATTACTGTGGTGGGTGTTTCCATACATACACAACAACGATGGAGGGATACACAGCATTGAAGGAGGGTGATAATCCGGGAGTAAAAATGTGCGGAGGTATTTTTTTTTTTTTCTCGTACGCCCGCTAATACTCGAGGCGAAATCTCAGGTTATTATTAAGTCTAACCTGACATTGATTTTACGTGAGTACTCCTTTTTTCTTGTACAGAGACAGGTGTCCCTCGCCATTCAGGCAGATACTCGCCGATTTCGGAGGTACCCATTAGAGCTGGGTCGGCTCAGGAGCCGCCAATCCCTGGTCGACGACACTCCTTCAAATGTCCCGTGTGGAGTAAAACTGAGTGGAGGTGTGAAAGAGAAAGCCCATTGTGGATCGGCGGGGTAGAGACAAAGACAGAACAGAACTACTGCACCCTCAGGTTGGCAATCTCATCATGTAAAACAAATTGCCACTGACACCACCGCTGCAAGAGCACGTGACCAGCTGGAGTGGTGGCCCCATGTTCTGTAAGGAGCGCAAAGGAAATATAATGATGACGATGACAGAGACAAAAATAAAAAAAAAACACGTGCGTGTATGAATGTGTCAGCGGGTGAATCAAAATGGGGAGCCATGTTTCGCTGCTCATCTCAATGATTAAGACGCAGTTTGTGATTAAACCAACCTCGTGAATTGGGTACCAGAACAACTCTGGGAAGGTTAACCATCTCTTGACCATCACCACTTGTGTGCTGATGGTCAAGAAAATACGGGCCTAACACCGTATTCCCAATAGGCGTGTAACGGTATCCTTTACCTTTTGATTAAACGGCAAAAAGTATCACACAAATATCATCATCATCATCACCTCCTGTACACCTTATGAAGCATGGTGCAACAACTGCGGCTGTGCCCCTACAAGGAAGTCTGAACACAACGCATACTCCTGTAGTGGTGGTTTCAGTCGCAATGTGTTTTCCATGACAAGGTTGCCAGCCCGATTCACTACCTCAAAAGTCGCCTAATACAACATGACTCAGGGAATAGTAGTCCCATTCCTTCTTTAAAACCTCAGAGACCCCCCGGGGGAACTACACGGGGGTACATATTGTCATGAAATATTCTAATCCACATATATAAATTATTAGGTAAATATGAAGCCTAACAAATAAAATTAATAAAGAAAAGAGCAATGGAAAAATAACAGTGCTGTCACAAAGAATGTACTCGAAATCCCCCTTGTTTTCTGCTACGTCTGCAAATTGTAACGCTTTCACGTTGATATAAAAGCTTACTGTATTATTACCCGCTTTCTTCAATGAAACGTGTGCTGTATTTCTTGGAAAAGCATTGAGAGGCCCTGCGTAATGACCTAAATTAATCCTAACATTAATTATACTGCGTTACCAAAACGAACGAACAGATGGACAAAAGGATAGAGAGAGAGGGGAGGGCTGAAAATCAGGAACGCATGCAACACGCGTCGCGCGGTTCACAAATGCTGCCATCACGCGTGTAAGTCTACATGCACTAATTTTTTTTCAGACGGACAGTGATAAAATACACTACCCTTTCCCAGAGTTAGGTTTATAAATCATAAAAAACTCTTATTAGCAAAGATAACATTAGATGGGTTTACGGTTGAAAACATAACAGTACCCAGACAGCACATCTTCGAAACAGGAGGTAGAAGAAATTGCATATTTTGAATGCAGCCACGTAGCTCCTTTAAATTTGTATTTTTGGGTTCCTTAGGGCTTGCTGACAAATAATATGTAAAACGTTACGCAAATAGTCCAGGAATTAATAAATTATACCCAAAATAAAATATTGGGGGTGCCTGACAGCCTAAAATCATTTCTGCTCATAAGATTTTTTTTATAACGTGTTTGAAAAAAAATTTACGTTACAGAAATAGCCTACCATGTAAACTCCAAATTGATTGGAGCGCAACAAATGAAAGCCTAACCACGATTGGTCGGGCTATAAATACTATCTTGGTTGTTAGGGGAAACGGGGAAAGGTAACATTTTTTCAAACACTTGTCGAAACGGGGCTCATTGGTCAGACTCGCTGATATACACACTTGGGAGCGTTAGTTCAAAACCACTTGTTTAAATAAGATTGATAAAGCATCAGTGCGTTGAAGCCAGCTTATATTTGGCTAAATAAAAGCCTGGAAGATAAGCAGATGGGAATTTGTGCCAGAATTCATTGCTAATCAACGTATCTGTGTTTATTCGTATGAATTGTGGTAAGCTTGAACCATTCAATATCTTTTAATGAAAATTGAATGTGAATTGTTGATTTATGCCTGTATATATATGTGTAGTTCAGTGGCCAACGTGAGGTAAAGCCTGTAATGCTCCAGCCTGAACAGAGGGTGTCGGAGAGAAGTAAAACGGCATGGAATGGCCAAACAGTACACTGACACCTGGATGATTGAATAGAAAGAAATAATGCTGGAATTGCAGAGGCGTAGTAACCATTAAGAAGGGTAATACTGGAATAAAGTATTTCAAATGAAGCTGACAGTTGGCCTAATGCTCTGAACTCAATGTTTGTGCTGTGTTGTGATCAGTGTAACAAGAGAGTTTAAGTTAGTTATGAAGTAGAAGGTACATCCTTCTTGATTTCAGGGACAGTGGTCTTGATGGTAGTGAGCAGCACCTGGTCAGAGCTTTGCTGAATCCAGAGTCGGACAGCATACTCCTTGGTCTTTTAGCTATCAGTGAGGTGTCTCCAGAGCCCAGAGGAGAATTCGAGCAGAGGAGTCCTTTCCTGCCGCCATCACGCCAGATAAGCTAACTTGGCCAGCTGAGCTCAACATTATGTCCCCTCATCTTGAAATGACTTTGTAAAAATAACATTAAGAGGGGAATTTAATTGTCTTAAAATCAGGAACTGTGAACATCTCCAATACTAGTCCCTAAAGACAAACTATTGAAGTCATGATGACAAATACCAACAGAGCTTGAACAAAACAAAACCAGTATTACCTCATTTTACTACTACACAACTGACACACATAGGATATTTGTAATAATATATGTCACTACTATATTCATATTAAATACATTCTGTACATAACTTGTAATTTAAATTGATTGTGATTCCTGGTTCCCTTGTAGTTGAATCAGGACACATATTCATTCATGCCAGTAATGAATACATATTGTTATTTGAAAAGTTATCAGTGATTTTTTTAAGATATCCTTGTAGAGTGTTATATGTATGTGAGTGTCACAGTGTTGTCAAGTGTAGTGGAATAAATTAAATTGTTTATCTGTCTGTTGTTGTTTTGACTTACACTTCATCCTACACATACCCTAGACACATAACGTAGTCATCACACTATTGCAGAATAATTCTGACTGAGATATATAGATATGTGGTAGCAAGTAAGGTTATCTATAATACACTACTCTTAATAGATATAGATACCTTCACAGCTGATCTCAGTCAGTACACTAAGTCCCCTATAAATATTTATAACATCCCACTTCACCACATATATTGGGGTCTCGCTCTTGGGATTTTGAATCTTTCCCTATTAAAAATATTGGGGGTAATTCATTTCAGGGAATATAAGAATTAAAAGGTATCCTTGGGTGGAATTAAATAAGGTTGAGCTCACGGTGCCTGTGTTGTCCATTATATATATTTAGAATTTGAATTGTTGGTTAGACATTATATAAATTTACCTGATAGACAATGGCGGACCTGGCCAAATTTCGATCTGCCGCTGTTCAGACTGCAAAAGAGTTAGGATTAGATGGGCAAGTTATGGTTGCTTATGTCACGACGGAATGTGACAAATTTATTGAACGCGAAGAAAGAAGGTTTGAAGCCGAAAGAAAGTTAGAGGCTGACAAGGAAATTAAGAGGTTGCAGATTGAGGCTGAGGCTAAGAAATTGGAAGCCGAGGAAAGAAGACAGGCTGCAGAAAGAGAAGAGAAGAAATTAGCTGCAGAAAGGGAAGAGAAGAAATTAGCTGCAGAAAGGGAAGAGAGGAGATTAGCTGCAGAAAGGGAAGCAGAAGATAAAAGATTACAAAGGGAACATGAGTTACGACTAAGGGAGTTTGAGTTTCAAGGCCATGCTCCTGAAAATGGTGCCAGTCCCTTTGCCTCTGATGCTACGGTTACTCAAGGAGCCTCAACCTCAGCTATGAATTTTCATTTAGATCATTTTGTTGAGAAAGACGATGATATTGAGAGCTACCTAAATAGGTATGAACTATTAGCTACCACATATGGGTTAGAGAGAGAAAGGTGGAGCTTAAAGTTATCTCAGGGACTTCGTGGGGCAGCTTATGAAGTTTTTGCAAAAATGAGCAGAGGTGATCAGGAAAATTATGACATGCTAAAGCAGGCTCTTTTGTTAAGGTATGAAAAGAATGCAGAGTTTTACAGGAAAAAATTTAGGAATGCTAAACTACTGTCAGGTGAAACCTATCACCAGTTCTCTGCACGAATAGAGACATACTTGGAGAAATGGACTTCTCTGGGGAAAACCCAAGATCTTAAGGAAATGGTCCTTATAGAGCAACTAAGAGAGTCCATGGCTCCAGACCTGAGAAAGTTTCTCATGGAACAAGGTGCAGAGAGGCTGGGTGAGTTGCTAAATGTTGCTGAAAGGTATCAAGCAGCTCAAGCAGAGGTAACAGGTAATAAAAAGAAACAGGTGGATAACTTTAGGGCACCACAGAACTTTAATCAATTTGATCCTAGGGATCAAAATAAAGGTAAGCACCAATTTGATAGGCCACGGTATGACAATAAAAATAAATTCCCACAATTCGATGAAAGGAAATATAATGAAAGAAAATCTTTCAACCAAGGAAAAAGGTGGTGTAAGAATTGTCAGATGGACAATCATGACACTGACCGTTGCAGAAGGAAACCTGTGTATATGGCAACCCTTCAGGTCAGGTCGACCTCAAGACAGGAGGAGGATATTATGTTAGATACCACTCCAGAAGAGATGAGGAAGGCACAGGCTGGGGATAAAACACTCAAGCCTTGTTTCAGAAAATTGTCAACTTGTCATACAACTCCAGGCAAGGGAGATTTTTACATGAAAAACAAGTTGATGTATAGGAAGACTGGAGCTAGATCCAAAGGTCACGGACAGCTGGTACTTCCTAAAAGATATAGGGCAGACTTAATAAGGAGCCTACATGTGAAACCAGATGGGGACCATGAGAAGATAGGTACCATCATTCAAAAGGTGGCTCACAATTATTATTGGCCCAAAGCAAGATGGGACATTGAGAACTTTGTAGAAAGGTGTAGCATAGCACATGAGGGAACACCCACAAGTGGGAACATGGATCAGGACCTGGACACGCCCCGGAGCAAAATTAGGCCTGATAATAAAAAGAAATATAGATTTGATAAAGTGGACCAAATGGAATGGGAAGCCCCTTTTCACGGACAAGCTTCACTTAACTGTTTTACAATGGCCACTATGCGGAGAGTGCAAAAAGATGTCTTACCCCAGGATAAGCCGAAAATCCCTCAATCGGACTTAAACAAACTGGAGGAAGAAGATGTAGAGAGGAAATCTCTCATCAAGAATTTTAAGAGGGGAGACAGCCCCAAAAGAAAAATTGGTAGCGGTCGTTTTGTGAATGATAATTCTGGGAGGAAAAATCATCACTATAAAGCTTCGAGTGGAAGAGACCATACCGGTGCATGGACAAATAGGTCCACACAATTAAAGGTCCATATGTAGCTTTGTTAAGAACGTGGACTGATGAAAAGGCAGAGGAAAACATTACATCTTCATACCAATATGTGAATGAGCTGACCACTCGGTTGAAAACTGGCTGGAAACTTGCCAATGAAAATTTGAAACAAGCCAGGAAGAAACATGCTGCCTATTATAACAGGAAGGCGAAAGACAGAAATTTGGCTGTGGGAGAGAAAGTACTGCTTCTTTTGCCTGGGAGTCAGAATAAGTTACAAATTGGATGGCAGGGTCCATATACAGTTTTAGAGAAGGTGTCTAGAACAAATTATAAGATAGATAAGAAGGGGAAAGAAAAAATCTATCATGTGAATCTCCTGAAGAAATATTTGGAAAGAGAACATCAGGAAGAGACACACTTGTTGACCTTGTCCATCGCCATGGAGATGAAAAAGGAACCACTTTCATCATTTGAATATCCATTACACCCCTGTGAGACAGCAGCACAGGTGAAAATCAGTACACATTTAACGAAAACTCAGAAAGAGAGAGTGCAACAGGTTCTAAATAATCATGCAGAGGTGTTAACAGACCGACCAGGGCATACAAACCTATTGGAATATGATATGAAACTGATAGACCCCACACCTGTCTGTATGAAACCATATTCGATTCCGTTTGCTAAGGAGAAAGCTTTGAAGGAAGAGATAGACTATCTGTTGAAGGAAGGAATTATTTCGCACAGTGAGTCTTCGTATAGTTCCGGTGTTGTACTCTTAAGGAAGCCCTCTGGAGAACATAGACTCTGTATAGATTACAGGAGACTGAATGCTATTACAGAAGGACAGGTGGATCCATTGCCGGATACAAATCAGCTGTTTGCCAGACTAAATAAAGCTAAATATTTCTCAAAAGTGGATCTGAGTAAAGGATACTATCAGATTCCAGTAAAGCCTGAGGTTAGACCATACCTAGCTTTTAGTACCTCAGAAGGACACTATGAGTTTAATAGATTGCCATTTGGATTGAAGAATGCGCCTAGTGTCTTCTCTAGAATGATGAGAAAATTATTGGATCCTCTGAATAATCCCTGTATAACAAATTTTATGGATGATATCCTTATAGCAACAGAAACATTTGAGGAACACATTGACTCTCTGAACATGCTGTTTGATCGACTTAGGGAGGCAAATTTAACAGCCCGTCCAACCAAATGTTGCGTTGGATGTAAAGAATTGGAATTTTTGGGACACACAGTTTATCAGGGAAATATGACCCCTGACCCAAAGAATTTAGAAAAACTACAGAAAGCCCCGAGACCACAAACCAAGAAGGACGTGAGATCCTTTGTCTCATTATGTGGTTTCTACCAGAAGTATATCAAAAACTTTAATTCCATATGTGCACCTTTAACGGAATTGACACGTAAAGGACTTCCAGATCGCATTACATGGACACCACAATGTGAAATGACTTACCAAGAATTGAAGGAAAAGCTCACAAGTAAACCCATTTTGAAATTACCTGACTTAAGTCAAGAATTCATAGTAAGGACGGATGCAAGTAATATTGGGTTAGGTGCAACTCTACTACAGAAATCAGATGCATTGGATGGGGAATTAAGCCCAGTGGCATATGCTAGCAGAAAGTTGAATAAAGCTGAAATCAACTACTCAACTAGCGAAAAAGAATGTCTTGCAGTAATATGGGCAATAAAGAAATTCAATATTTATCTATATGGGAAGGCATTTAAGTTGCAAACAGATCACAAACCTTTATCGTTTTTAGCACAGGCTAAGCATGAGAACTCTAGGTTACTCCGATGGTCTTTGCTTCTGGCTCCATATAATTTTAGCATTGAGTATATATCTGGAAAAACCAATTTGGGAGCGGATTTTTTAAGCCGCCATCCGTGTGATGAGAATCACCGTAAACCCCAGAAATAATAATAAATTTCTCTATGTGTATATAGAATAAAGGACTGACATATAATGTCTGTTTTAAGAGGGGAGGTGTCATGAAATATTCTAATCCACATATATAAATTATTAGGTAAATATGAAGCCTAACAAATAAAATTAATAAAGAAAAGAGCAATGGAAAAATAACAGTGCTGTCACAAAGAATGTACTCGAAATCCCCCTTGTTTTCTGCTACGTCTGCAAATTGTAATGCTTTCACGTTGATATAAAAGCTTACTGTATTATTACCCGCTTTCTTCAATGAAACGTGTGCTGTATTTCTTGGAAAAGCATTGAGAGGCCCTGCGTAATGACCTAAATTAATCCTAACATTAATTATACTGCGTTACCAAAACGAACGAACAGATGGACAAAAGGATAGAGAGAGAGGGGAGGGCTGAAAATCAGGAACGCATGCAACACGCGTCGCGCGGTTCACAAATGCTGCCATCACGCGTGTAAGTCTACATGCACTAATTTTTTTTCAGACGGACAGTGATAAAATACACTACCCTTTCCCAGAGTTAGGTTTATAAATCATAAAAAACTCTTATTAGCAAAGATAACATTAGATGGGTTTACGGTTGAAAACATAACAGTACCCAGACAGCACATCTTCGAAACAGGAGGTAGAAGAAATTGCATATTTTGAATGCAGCCACGTAGCTCCTTTAAATTTGTATTTTTGGGTTCCTTAGGGCTTGCTGACAAATAATATGTAAAACGTTACGCAAATAGTCCAGGAATTAATAAATTATACCCAAAATAAAATATTGGGGGTGCCTGACAGCCTAAAATCATTTCTGCTCATAAGATTTTTTTTTATAACGTGTTTGAAAAAAATTTACGTTACAGAAATAGCCTACCATGTAAACTCCAAATTGATTGGAGCGCAACAAATGAAAGCCTAACCACGATTGGTCGGGCTATAAATACTATCTTGGTTGTTAGGGGAAACGGGGAAAGGTAACATTTTTTCAAACACTTGTCGAAACGGGGCTCATTGGTCAGACTCGCTGATATACACACTTGGGAGCGTTAGTTCGAAACCACTTGTTTAAATAAGATTGATAAAGCATCAGTGCGTTGAAGCCAGCTTATATTTGGCTAAATAAAAGCCTGGAAGATAAGCAGATGGGAATTTGTGCCAGTTTGTGCCAGAATTCATTGCTAATCAACGTATCTGTGTTTATTCGTATGAATTGTGGTAAGCTTGAACCATTCAATATCTTTTAATGAAAATTGAATGTGAATTGTTGATTTATGCCTGTATATATATGTGTAGTTCAGTGGCCAACGTGAGGTAAAGCCTGTAATGCTCCAGCCTGAACAGAGGGTGTCGGAGAGAAGTAAAACGGCATGGAATGGCCAAACAGTACACTGACACCTGGATGATTGAATAGAAAGAAATAATGCTGGAATTGCAGAGGCGTAGTAACCATTAAGAAGGGTAATACTGGAATAAAGTATTTCAAATGAAGCTGACAGTTGGCCTAATGCTCTGAACTCAATGTTTGTGCTGTGTTGTGATCAGTGTAACAAGAGAGTTTAAGTTAGTTATGAAGTAGAAGGTACATCCTTCTTGATTTCAGGGACAGTGGTCTTGATGGTAGTGAGCAGCACCTGGTCAGAGCTTTGCTGAATCCAGAGTCGGACAGCATACTCCTTGGTCCTTTTAGCTATCAGTGAGGTGTCTCCAGAGCCCAGAGGAGAATTCGAGCAGAGGAGTCCTTTCCTGCCGCCATCACGCCAGATAAGCTAACTTGGCCAGCTGAGCTCAACATTATGTCCCCACATCTTGAAATGACTTTGTAAAAATCACCTTAAGAGGGGAATTTAATTGTCTTAATATCAGGAACTGAGAACATCTCCAATACTAGTCCCTAAAGACAAACTATTGAAGTCATGATGACAAATACCAACAGAGCTTGAACAAAACAAAACCAGTATTACCTCATTTTACTACTACACAACTGACACACATAGGATATTTGTAATAATATATGTCACTACTATATTCATATTGGTAAATTCTGTACATATAACTTGTAATTTAAATTGATTGTGATTCCTGGTTCCCTTGTAGTTGAATCAGGACACATATTCATTCATGCCAGTAATGAATACATATTGTTATTTGAAAAGTTATCAGTGATTTTTTTAAGATATCCTTGTAGAGTGTTATATGTATGTGAGTGTCACAGTGTTGTCAAGTGTAGTGGAATAAATTAAATTGTTTATCTGTCTGTTGTTGTTTTGACTTACACTTCATCCTACACATACCCTAGACACATAACGTAGTCATCACACTATTGCAGAATAATTCTGACTGAGATATATAGATATGTGGTAGCAAGTAAGGTTATCTATAATACACTACTCTTAATAGATATAGATACCTTCACAGCTGATCTCAGTCAGTACACTAAGTCCCCTATAAATATTTATAACATCCCACTTCACCACACATATTATGTGAGTTTACAGAAATAAAATCTAAAGCATCCGGTTCACTGTAACATATAAAAATATATACACACATACGTACACAAATATGCGCATACATACAGACACCCACAAACACATAAGTGCACAAACAAAAATGGAACGAACACACATACTTACAAACATATATATGTTTGTGTTATAGCTATTTAGCTGATTAGAACTACTTCTGAAGTGAGGACAACTGTATCATTCATTCAACGTTACGGATATCCTGTTGCTATGTCTGCTCATTCAGAGTTAACGGTCGTCACTTTCTTCTGTCCATTCATTCAGAGTTACAGATGTCCGATTTTTCTGTCAGCCCATTCAGAGTTAACGCTTCCGTCCATTCACAATAAATAAGAAAATAAATAAATAAAGGTAATTAACAGGTACTCGTTGGACATAAAGGGTGACATTACCAAGGAACACTTTGATATATATATATATAGGCAAAATGTAAAGTTATATTTAAGAAAAATTCATGTTTCTACCCTACGACTACCTTAATATGTATATTTTTAAAATGTATAGTTATGTATCAAACTATTCGCTCTTTATTGAGACCCCTAGAAGCTACACAGGGCATCAACCAATTGCACAACCAATAAAGACATCTGATTGGTCTGAAGTCACATGATTTTGTTTGTTTTTAACCAATCACTAAACCCACTTCCCTACCCACCAATATTTTTACGTACATAACACATATACATCTGTAATGCACAACTGAGAAAAGAGCAGCACAGAACTGTAGTAAGAACACTGACTGAGCAGTGTTAACAAAATGAATGTTAACATAATGAATGTTAACAAAATATTAATAGTAATAATAATATGACTTGCCTTTAACGAAGTTCATTGTTTTTAGAACTGAAGATAATGAGTTATATAAAAATAAAAACATAAAAAGGTAAAAGGAACTTTCATAGCACTGGGAAATTAAAAGGCAGTTCCACCGCATTTACTGCTGTAGGATAGTGAAGTGTTAGAGACTTGACCTAGTACCAGACTAAGTCCATGTTTTTGTTTTTTTTTGAGGTGGGATGACTAGTTCTCGTCCTCGTTGCCTTTCCTTTTTTCTAACTCAAGAGTAGAGTCAGGTACCCAATTACAGCTGGGTAGAATGAAGGGTGACACTTCCAGGTTTTGAACCCAGAACCCAGCAACTTTGCAGCTAGAGAAAAGCGCTCTAACTGTTTAACCAATCGGACACTCATTGGGAAGTATACAGGAAAAAAAAGAAATCAAGTCTGAAATAAAAATAAGAATCTTCGACTCAAATGTCAAGCCAGTCCTATTGTATGGCTGTGAGACATGGAGAACTACAAAAATGACAACTAGAAAGATTTAGACTGTCATACATAGGTGCTTGTGTAGAAGAGAAATGGTATGAGTATGGCACAAACACTGATGTGGAATTGATGGAAAGAACCTGACAAACACCAGTGGAACAGAATGTAAGTAAAATGACAAACTGGGTAAGACAAACAATAATGAAACGTGCAGATAGAATCACAAGGTAGTCCCTGTTCTGTAAACTGCAGTGTAAGAGAAAAAGAGGGAGACCCCCAAAAAAAAAAAATACATGGAGGAGCAAACTGGAGAAAGACATGAAAGGGAATAAAGATATGGAAAAAAACCTTGAATGGATGGCACATTCCTCATTTGTTGTGCACTTTTGCAGAAGATGTTCAGGGGCCATTTTATCAGTGTCATAGTTGCACGTATCAGTAGTGGACAGCTCCCTCAACCATTTACAAGCATAACTTACGAAGAGGCCAAGAGTTTTATTATGAGCAGATAAAGGAACAAGTTGGATGGTCCTCAGTTCGATTCCTGGTAACCCTATCACTTATATTTCTGGGGTTGCAAGAAAGCAGGTATTGAAAATGATGATGATGTTGATGAGATGATGATCGTCAGCACACTGATGGTGATGATGGTAGTGGTGATGATGGTAATGATGATAATGAGAAAAGTATGCAAGCTATTTTCAGAGATATGTTGCATGTAAGAGAAAGAGAAAGAAGAAGTTCCAAGATCAGTGAGAGGCTGTTGTGATGATGAGAAACATTACAATGTGTACTCACTGAACTGGCCTTCTTCTTTTTAGAACCTGAAAATTTGTCGCTAGATCTGCCACCTATAAAATATAGATAATAAGACAAAATTTAAAATCCCTGTCGCAAGATCTGCCACCTATAAAATATACTCGTAGATAATAAGACAAAATTTAAAATCCAAATAACATATCTTTAACAGCTTCAAAGGAATTAATAATCTCTCCCTCGAGGGCACAAGGAGGAAAACAGAAAAAGGTGGATCAAATACGTGGTCAATGTGTAAGGAGGAAAACAGAAAAAGGTGGATCAAATACATGGTCCATGTGTAAGGAGGAAAACAGAAAAAGGTGGATCAAATACATGGTCCATGTGTAAGGAGGAAAACAGAAAAAGGTGGATCAAATATGTGGTCCATGTGTAAGGAGGAAAACAGAAAAAGGTGGATCAAATACATGGTCCATGTGTAAGGAGGAAAACAGAAAAAGGTGGATCAAATACGTGGTCCATGTGTAAGGAGGAAAACAGAAAAAGGTGGATCAAATACGTGGTCCATGTGTAAGGAGGAAAACAGAAAAAGGTGGATCAAATACGTGGTCCATGTGTAAGGAGGAAAACAGAAAAAGGTGGATCAAATACGTGGTCCATGTGTAAGGAGGAAAACAGAAAAAGGTGGATCAAATACGTGGGTCCAGGTGTAAGGAGGAAAACAGAAAAAGGTGGATCAAATATAAGTGGCTCAAGCCTTCAAATAACATAAAAAGACAGACGATAACATTCACGTGTTATCACCTTCACTTTCCTTTTTATTCCTTGTGAAGTATCTGCATTTGTTGTCAACTATGTCATAAACTTTAAGTCAGCTCTGGATAGCTATTTCTAATGGGGAAGACCTTTGTCTGGTTGCCCACCACTTTTCTTCTTCTTCTTCTTCTTCAGGCATCAGCTTGAATAAGCTCAAAGAAAACAGTGGTCACAGTCTGAGGTTGTTGATATCTGCTTTGAGTTTGTCCAGGAATGGGACTGATGTCGGCCATATGTGCTTCCTGTGTTCCTCACAAGTTTGGCGGTTTAGCAGCAGATTTTCAGTGGTTATTTTATCGGTGTAACAGTTACATGCATCAGTAGTCCCTACCTTTTAGTCTGCCGAACAGATGGTATCCCAATCTGCTGTGGCCTGTGCAGAATATCTGTAAAAACAAAAAGCTACTTATCGCTCTGTGCTTTCTTCTGTCATTATGACTTCTGCTGCATTTTTCAAGGAATCTGCCTCTGCAGACTACTGCTTTTAGGTCTGCATTATTTTGGTTCCTCAGCACTGCAACCACTTACAGCATATTTGTAAAAATAAAGCTACTTGTCTCTCTGTGCTTTCCTCGTCATTAGGACTTCTGTTGGTAGTTTTGAAGGCTTCTGCCTCTGCTATAAAGTTACCTGAGAAATTTCCTGTTGCTACTGGCATCTTATGACCACCTCTCCGAGTGAATCTTGTCCTTCTGCTACAATGTCTTCCTGACCTATTTTCTAAGGAGGGTGGAAATATTTCAAAGTGCCATTCCTGACTGTCCTGCATATTTCCCCTTCTATCTTCCAGTCATCACCATCATCCTCTTTAGTACCTTTTAGCTCTCTATGGGGAACACATCCTCAACAAGAATATGCCAAGCCCTCCTGTAGTGAGGGAGTAAGCCTATTATTTAACTCCTCAGAGACGCCTGGAAACTACACACGTTTTATTACTGTGATCGTACAAGAAGCTCTACTCATTTCCCTCCTTATGGATCCACCAATGCAGCTGGTTCCCTTGCAGGAAGCCTGCAACAAAGCATTCATGTGCTCTCACAGCAGTAGTTCCTGCAGCAATGTGTTTCACATGATGAGGCTGCCAGGCCCCCCCCCCCCCCCCCCCACAACCTCTTGTCGGTCACCTCTTACGGCCTGCCTGAGGTGACAGTAGTCCTATTCTTTGCCTCCTCCCCCAGAGACTACATGGTTGTTGTGTACAATCCAATAATGTTAACTAGTTCACTCCATACCTCTGGTTGATTCTTCCAAAGGCCGCTTGTTATAAGAAAAGTATGGTAGACAAGTGGTCTTTCCACCAATCATGGCATCAGGAGATAGAGAGCCACCCAGTATTTCCTGTAAAGAAAAAGTGAGAGAACAAAATAATAATAATTAATTAATAATAGCTCTGGACTATTTTTTAACACATGTTGGGTGTCTCTGGGCTACTTTTTTGAACACAGTTTGGGCGGCATCTGAAAACCCCCAAAAAATCTGGTTTCCAAAAGAAACCTGTCCCTGAGCATTTTAGATTAAAGGATACAGACATGTCATTCATTTCCCTCCGCTCCCCAGGAGCATAGGCCTTCAACAAACATGCCAAGTCCTCCTGTCATGTGCCATCATTTCAAATTCTTTCCATGTTTTCCTCATCATTTTCACCTGTTTCCAGCTCTCTTCTCCATGTGCTTCTTGGTCTACCTCTGCCTCTCTTGCCCTGGGGGTTCCAGAACAAGGACTGCCGTGTAATGCTATCAACAGGTTTCCTCAATGTATCCATCCTCCTATCCATCGCCATCGTCTTCTTCTCATCTCTTGTTCCACTGGCACTTGTCTGGTTCTTGTCATCAGTTCCACATTTGTGACCTTGTCATACCATTTCAGTCCTTCTATTCTACGCAAGCACCCGTTTATAAAAGTCTGTAGCTTTTTGGTTGTTGTTTCTGTTGTTCTCCATGTTTCAGAGCCATATAATAGTACTGACCTGACATTTGAGTTGAAGATTCTTATTTTTGTGTTGAGCCCAATGTCTCTTGATCTCCATACATTTCCTAAAAAACTTCAACAGACATGTAATAGAAGGACTGAAATAATACGACAGGTAATCAAAATGGAACTGGTGACAAGAACCAGACAAGTATCAGTGGAACAAGAAATAAGAAGCAGATTTTGACAATGGTCACAGGATACACAGTGAGGAGAACCTGTTGATATGGTGACAGGATACACAGTGAGGAGAACCTGTTGATATGGTGAAAGGACACACAGTGAGGAGAACATGTTGATATGGTGACAGGATACACAGTGAGGAGAACCTGTTGATATGGTGAAAGGACACACAGTGAGGAGAACATGTTGATATGGTGACAGGATACATAGTGAGGTGAACCTGTTGATATGGTGACAGGATACACAGTGAGGAGAACCTGTTGATATGGTGACAGGATACACAGTGAGGAGAACCTGTTGATATGGTGACAGGACACACAGTGAGGAGAACCTGTTGATATGGTGACAGGATACACTTTGAGGAGAACCTGTTGATATGGTGACAGGACACACAGTGAGGAGAACCTGTTGATATGGTGACAGGAAACACAGTGAGGAGAACCTGTTGATATGCTGACAGGATACACAGTGAGGAGAACCTGTTGATATGGTGACAGGACACACAGTGAGGAGAACCTGTTGATATGGTGACAGGACACACAGTGAGGAGAACCTGTTGATATGGTGACAGGATACACAGGGAGGAGAACCTGTTGATATGGTGACAGGATACACAGTGAGGAGAACCTGTTGATATGGTGACAGGATACACAGTGAGGAGAACCTGTTGATATGGTGACAGGACACACAGTGAGGAGAACCTGTTGATATGGTGACAGGACACACAGTGAGGAGAACCTGTTGATATGGTGACAGGACACACAGTGAGGAGAACCTGTTGATATGGTGACAGAATACACAGTGAGGAGAACCTGTTGATATGGTGACAGGATACACAGTGAGGAGAACCTGTTGATATGGTGACAGGACACACAGTGAGGAGAACCTGTTGATATGGTGACAGGACACACAGTGAGGAGAACCTGTTGATATGGTGACAGGATACACAGTGAGGAGAACCTGTTGATATGGTGACAGGATACACAGTGAGGAGAACCTGTTGATAGGATTACAAGGTAGTCCTTGCTTTGGAATCCCCAGGGTAAGAAATACAGAAAGTGATAAAAAAAAAAGAACACACAAAGAAGAGAAGTAGAGACAGAACGTAAGCGATCAGGAGATGAAAAGACTCTGAGTTGATGGCACAGGACAGCGGGACTTGGAATGAGTTTGTTGAAGGCCAATGCTCCTTGAAGATCTAAAGGTCAATGAAAGAATGACATAATTCTTGAATTCTTCACTCCTCTCTTTGCTGCCGTCATAATCTGTGACTGGTCCAGGAGGCTGAGACACTTGGGAGTCATGACCCAAGTGGGCCCGCCCCCCCCTTAGAGTGTGAGGGAGTATAGGGCCGAAACACTTGTTCGATGGGGGGACTTCCTCTGATGATCAGATTTCCTCCTGTTGTATCGCTCTGTATGGAGTTTCCTATCATAGTCTCATTGTTGTCACTATCTGTGACTGGTCCATACAGCAAATTAGGAAATACATTCCAAAATGTGAAGTGATCCAGGCTGAATCTTCTCGCACTCTGTAACTACTTCCACAGCAAAGGTCATCAACACCGTCTCTTGTAAGAATAACTTTTTACTTCTTGTCAGTGACTTTAGCGAGAAACGGCTACCACATCCAGTACAATGACCCCCTTGCAGTGTAGAGAACCATCCTTCTCGTGGCACACTGCACACACTCTAATTAGTGAGTAGTCTGGTGTGACCTCCACCAGGTGAGTTGAGGAAGTTCTCTGGGGTTGCAATAAAGCCTAAAATGCCCCCCCCCCCCCCCCCCCCCCCCCCCCCACTGCTGCAAGGATAAGAGTGAATAACTCGAATCCCAGGGGATAGGAACAATGACATCTATTATTTCATCACAATGACAGCATCTATTATTTCATCACAATGACAACATCTATTATTTCATCACAATGACAACATCTATTATTTCATCACAATGACAACATCTATTATTTCATCACAATGACAACATCTATTACTTCATCACAATGACAACATCTATTACTTCATCACAATGACAACATCTATTACTTCATCACAATGACAACATCTATTACTTCATCACAATGACAACATCTATTACTTCATCACAATGACAACATCTATTACTTCATCACAATGACAACATCTATTACTTCATCACAATGACAACATCTATTATTTCATCACAATGACAACATCTATTATTTCATCACAATGACAACATCTATTACTTCACCACAATGACAACATCTATTACTTCATCACAATGACAACATCTATTACTTCATCACAATGACAACATCTATTACTTCATCACAATGACAACATCTATTACTTCATCACAATGACAACATCTATTACTTCATCACAATGACAACGTCTATTACTTCATCACAATGACAACATCTATTACTTCATCACAATGACAACATCTATTACTTCATCACAATGACAACATCTATTACTTCATCACAATGACAACATCTATTACTTCATCACAATGACAACATCTATTACTTCATCACAATGACAACATCTATTACTTCATCACAATGACAACATCTATTACTTCATCACAATGACGACATCTATTACTTCATCACAATGACAACATCTATTACTTCATCACAATGATGACATCTATTACTTCATCACAATGACAACATCTATTACTTCATCACAATGACAACATCTATTACTTCATCACAATGACAACATCTATTACTTCATCACAATGACAGCATCTATTACTTCATCACAATGACAGCATCTATTACTTCATCACAATGACAGCATCTATTACTTCATCACAATGACAGCATCTATTATTTCATCACAATGACAGCATCTATTACTTCATCACAATGACAGCATCTATTATTTCATCACAATGACAGCATCTATTATTTCATCACAATGACAGCATCTATTATTTCATCACAATGACAGCATCTATTATTTCATCACAATGACAGCATCTATTACTTCATCACAATGACAGCATCTATTACTTCATCACAATGACAACATCTATTATTTCATCACAATGACAGCATCTATTATTTCATCACAATGACAGCATCTATTATTTCATCACAATGACAGCATCTATTATTTCATCACAATGACAGCATCTATTATTTCATCACAATGACAGCATCTATTATTTCATCACAATGACAGCATCTATTATTTCATCACAATGACAACATCTATTACTTCATCACAATGACAACATCTATTACTTCATCACAATGACAACATCTATTACTTCATCACAATGACAACATCTATTATTTCATCACAATGACAACATCTATTACTTCATCACAATGACAACATCTATTACTTCATCACAATGACAACATCTATTATTTCATCACAATGACAACATCTATTATTTCATCACAATGACAACATCTATTATTTCATCAGCTATATGGTCCTTCGCTTATCTTTTTTCATTACCTCTTTGTTAAATGATGTGTTGCGCTTGCTAAGGAAAACATTTTTTATAGCTGAATTTATTTCCCTGAATGTCATAAAACACTCTTTACAAATACCTCACACTAAAAAAAAAAAAAACATATAAAGCAATTGTTCTTCAAGTACCTATGCTGGCATAGGTGATTCTGTCTCTCCACAACTTCATGTCTCCAGTACTGTTTACCAATTCTGTTACTGACTTCTTTTCATGCCATGATGTTAAACTGTCCAGTACCTACTCTCTTTGTCTTTCTGTGTCTCTTTTCTCCCTTCAATCTTTCCTTTTATCACAATATATTCCAGCTTCCTTCTCATAAAATGCCCCAAGACAGTGCACCATTTCCTTCTCATGTGAATAATCAGTCTCCCTTTTTCATGGCTTCTTTCAGGACATCCTTATTCCTATTACAAACGGCCCACTGACATTCTTCTGTCAAACCCCATCTCTGTGGACTCTGGGGATTTTTTGCTTGTTTACTAATTGCATGTGACTTACTTCCATACTTTAGGATTGGCTAATTGTAACACTGACAAGGAATTATAGAAAAGATAAAGACTGACACCTAAGACTGACTGTCTCCTTACCTGAGGAGGTAGAACATCTCTATATCCAGGCCCTGAGAACAGGTCACCTCCCTTATCTGAGAAAAAAAGAAAAGAATGCAGACATAATGAGAAAGGGACAGTTCTATTGCTGCTTACAAGTGTACCACTCATCATCCCCTTCATCCTTGAGCTACTCAAGGGGCATAGCCTTATACAAATGTATGCTGTTTTCCTTTCCATTGCCATCAGCTCGAGGTCTTTCTGTATCTTTTTCATCCCCCCACCCCCTCTTCATGTCTGTCTCAGCTTCCTCATGTGTTATTTAGTCTCCCTCTACCTCTTACCCTGAGGATTCCCAAACAAGCACTGCCTTGTGATACCATCAAAATGTTTCCTCAGTGTGTATCCTATCCCTCGCCAGCACCTTCTTCTTACCTCTTGCTCCACTGTTTACCTATTTACCACTATTTACCACCCTGAACTGAGAAATGAGTGAGCAAAAGTACAAACCACCCAGGACTGAGAAATAATGAGCTAAACTACTTACCAACTCAGACTGAGAAATAATCAAGCTAAACTACTTACCATCTCAGACTGAGAAATAAATGAGCTAAACTACTTACCATCTCAGACTCATAAATAATCAAGCTAAACTACTTACCATGTCAGACTGAGAAATAATATCATTAAAATAAATACTTACCATTTCAGACTGAGAAATAATCAAGCTAAACTACTTACCATCTCAGACTAAGACAAAATGAGCTAAATTACTTACCACCTCAGACTGAGAAATAATCAAGCTAAACTACTTACCATCTGTAGCACCTGGACCTAGAAAATGGTCAATATGTTCAGCACCGCTGCCATTGTACTGTCCTCTGTGATCATTATACTGTCAATAGGAATGAGGAATGTGAATATAAGTTGGTGTGTCAGTATGTGTGGGTGTATGTGGGTGAGTGAGTGTGTATGTGATTGGATCAGAATGTGTGGGTGTTTGTGGGTGAGTAAATGTGTGGGTGATTGGATCAGTATGTGTGGGTGTTTGCGGGTGAATGAGTGTGTATGCGGTTGAATCAGTATGTGTGGGTGTTTGTGGGTGAGTGTGTAAGTGATTGGATCAGTATGTGCAGGTGTTTGTGAGTAAGTGAGTAAGTGTTTGGGTCAGTATGTGTGGGAGTTTGTGCATGAGTGAGTGTGTAAAGAAGTGGATCAGCATATGTGGGTGTTTGTGGGTGAGTGAGTAAGTGATTGGATCAGTATGTCTGGATGTTTGTGGGTGAGTGTGTAAATGATTGGATCAGTATGTGTGGGTGTTTTTGGGTGAGTGAGTGAGTAATTGAGTCAGTCAACCAGTATGTTTGTGGGCGACTGCCTATGTGTATGCAGGAAAAGTTTCTGTTCACTGGGCAAAAATGGATGAATAGATGAGCAAGTGAAAGAGTGAGTGAGTGAGGAAAAATGCTTCTGGGTAAGAGTTATTAACTGGACAAAAATAAAAAAAGTGAGTAAATGAGTGGGGGAAAAGTTTCTGTGGATGAGTAAACAACTGGACACAAATGAGTGGGTGAGCGAAAAAGTGGGTGAGTGGGAGAAAAATTTATGTTGATGAGTAAACAGTGGGACAACAAAATGAATGGATGGATGAGTGAGCAAATGAGTGAGTGCAAGAACGCTTTTGTGGATGAGTAAACAACAGGACAATATTTTCTTTTTAACATGATGAGGTTGGCAGCCTCAGGCACAACCTCATATCAGTTACCACTCATGATAGCCCTGAGGAAGGAATAGTCCTATTTTTTCTCATGTCTCCTCAGAATCAATACAGTGCAAGAAAAAAATGCCATGGTATAATATGAGATTGCCTTGTGTAGTTCCCTGAGTCTCTGAGGACTCAAAGAAAAAAATGCTATGGTATAATATGAGATTGCCTTGTTTAGTTCCCTGAGAACTCAAAGAAAAAAATGCTATGGTATAATGTGAGATTGCCTTGTGTAGTTATCTAAGTCTCTGAGGACTCAAAGAAAAAAAATGCTATGGTATAATATGAGATTGCCTTGTGTAGTTCCCTGAGGACTCAAAGGAAAAAATGCTTTGGTATAATATGAGATTGCCTTGCGTAGTTCCCTGAGAACTCAAAGAAAAAAATGCTATGGTATAATATGAGATTGCCTTGTGTAGTTCCCTGAGAACTCAAAGAAAAAAATGCTACGGTATAATATGAGATTGCCTTGTGTAGTTATCTGAGTCTCTGAGGACTCGAAGAAAAAAATAAGGCAACTGCTACATCAGGCATGTCCTAATAAGCAACTACTATGAGACTGAGAATGAGGCTGGCAACTTCATCAAGTAAAACAAATAACTACATGAACCAACAATGCAAGAGTATTCACTTTGGCAAATGCTTCCTGCAAAGGTACCATCTTCAGTGGTGGCTCCATATGGAGAGTGAACAAGAAGATGATAATTATATATGAGATTATAACATGGAGTGTAATACTTATAATTATGAGGTAAGGAAAGGTAAAGGATCCCGTTACATGCCCATTGAGGCATATTCGGAATATGGTGTTAGGCCCATATTTTCTTGACCATCGGCACATTAGGGTGATGTGGACAGCACCACGTTGGCCGCCTTAACCTTCCCAGAGTTGCTCTGGTACCCAATTCATGAGGCTTGGTCTCGCCGTTTGCGGTTTAAAAAATCCCACCTCAAACTGGGGATCGAAGTGTGTGAAGTGTAATACTTCTCATAATTATCAAGTGTAATACTTATAATTATGTACTGTTTGAACAAGATTAGTGCCTTACAACATGGAACATTTTACAATGGAGAGAGAGAAAAAAAAGGCAAAATATATAGGGAAAAACAGAGTTATCATAATCATATCCATTTTCGCTCCTCACGGGGCATGGAAGCCACCCCTGTAGCAGACCCCTTTGCTAGAAGACTGCACCAAGCATTCACATGCTCTTCAAGTGGTGATTTCTGTAGCAATTTCATTTACACAGCAGAGGCGTCTCTAAAGTACAATAGCACCCGGGGCGGATCTTACATTTGACAGCACCCCCCACCCCACTCCTACATGAAGAAACACATTTGCGAGTATATATTTAACAGTAAGAACTATCTAAATGGAACCAGGCCAGGAAGAAGACAGCTGATAGAATGGTCTGGCGCTCTCTCTTCCAAACCTCTACACCTCACGGTAGAAGGGGAACGACTAAGTAAGTAAGTAAGTAAGAACTATCTTAATAGTGTCCAATGACACCCCCTTCCTGGCTGTCACCAAGGGCGGACCCCACCCCCCTTTAGCACGCCACTGTTACACTGTGATGTTGCCAGCCCCATGCACATCGTCATATTAGTAATCTTCAATGACACGCTTGAGGAAGCAGTAACCATAAATTCAACAGAACCCCCTCCCAGGGACTAAATGGGGTGAAGAACAGAGTAAAGACATGGGGAAATACTTACCCTGCTATCAAAACCTGCAGTCTGATTACTATTCCATGAACTGCCTTCAGCCATACCTGGGGGGATGAGAGGTGTCAAAGTCAGTTAACTGGGTGGATAAAATTCAAGGTGAACAGTGAAAGGTGTGCTAAATGCATGAGGTAATTATGGAAGTCAGAACAAAAAATACTGGTCTTGACCCATACAGAAAAGTCACGGGTGAAAACTCACAGAAAAAAATAATACTAGTCCATACCTATAGAGAAAAGTCACAGACGAAAATACTAGTGCATACCTATAGTGAATAGTCACAGGGTCGGCTTTGACAGGCCGGCTAAACTAGGTGAGGGTAGCCGAATGGTTATAAACCTTCGGTGAGTTAGGGTCTGCCTACCCATGCATGCAAAGACTGGATTCGATAGACTGCGCGGAAGAAACCACCTGTTGGTTCAACGGGCATGACGGCGATTACCAGCAACGCGCTGTGGAGCGTAAGGAGCACGGCGAGGCACGTAGAAAGCCCTGGTCATCCACTGCACCTGACTTCATCTCCAGTCGTCTTGACTTGTCTTGCCACTGGATTGAGATGGACCCAGGCGAGAGAGTGAGGTCGACGAATTGCGCAACTCTTCCTCACTTTAATCCAAATCACCGCGCAAGTCACTCTTTCATCCATTCATCTCCAAAGCCAGCAGCACATTTGGCAGACTATACACCAACGTTTGGCATCGAAGTGGCATTAGTCTACAGACAAAGCTGAAGGTATACAGAGCTGCGGTGCTTCCAGTGCTGCTATATGCATGTGAAACATGGACTGTATACAGGCGCCACGTAAAGAAGCTAAACCACTTCCATACAGTCTGTCTCAGGAAGATAATGAACATCAAATGGCAAGACAAGATCCCGGATACCGCCGTTCTTGACAGAGCTGGTATCCCTAGTATTGATACTATTCTGATGCAGTCACAAATTTGCTGGGCAGGTCATGTAGTCCGCATGCCAGACCATCGACTGCCAAAGATACTCTTTTATTGTGAGATGCAGAAGGGTAAACGCTCCCATGGTGGCCAAAAGAAGCGCTTCAAAGACACGTTAAAGACGTCATTGAAAACCTTTGACATAAACCCAGACACATGGGAAGCTGCTGCGCAAGACCGAACTGCTTGGCGCACATCTCTTCGTAAAGGTGCAGCAGCATGCGAATCATCCAGAAGAGCAGCAGCGGAACAGCGGAGACAAGCTAGAAAGGACCGTGAAATAAAACCTTCAGATGAAGCAAACATTCCCTGCCCACACTGTCCAAGATCTTTCCAGGCCCGCATCGGGCTCTTCAGTCACCTTCGTACCCATAGACTAACCTAACACATTCTTAAATAATTGGATGAACAGAGTGGTCTTCATCACCCGTGATGGACGAACAACCAACAGTCACAGGGTAAAATACTAGTCCAGAACTATACAGAAAAGTGACAGGGGAAATAACACTAGACCGTATTTCCATAGAAAAGTCACAGATGAAAATAATACTAGGCCGGATCTCCATATAAAAATCACAGGGAAAACATTAATCCAGACCTATAAAGAAAAGTTAGAGGGGAAAATACTATTCTGGACCTATACACAAAATTCACAGGGGAAAATAATACTAGTTTGGATCTGCTAAGAAAAGTTAGAGGGGAAAGTACTAGTCCAGACCTACAGAGAAAAGTCACAGGAGAAAATACTAGTCCAGATCTATAGAGAAAAATCACAGGGGAAAATACTAGTCCATACCTATAGTGAATAGTCACAGGGGAAAATACTAGTCCAGAACTAAACAGAAAAGTGACAGGGGAAATAACACCAGTCCATATTTCCATAGAAAAGTCACAGAAGAAAATAATACTAGGCTGGATCTCCAAAGAAAAATCGCAGGGGAAAATACTATTCCGGGCCTATACAGAAAAGTCACATGGGAAAATACTATTCCCGACCTATACATAAAATTCACATGCGAAAATAATACTAGTTTGGATCTGCTAAAAAAAAGTTAGAGGGTGAAATATTAGTCCAGACCAACTGAGAAAACTCACATGGGAAAATACTAATCCAGACCAAAAGATAAAAGTCACAAGGAAAAATATTAGTACAGACCTATAGAGAAAGCCACAGGAGAAAATACTAGTCCAGACCTAAAGAGAAAAGTCACAGGGAAAAATACTAGTTCAGACATATAGAGAAAGGTCACACAGGAAAATACTAGTCCAGACCTATAGAGAAAGTCACAGGGGAAAATACTAGTCCAGACCTATACAGAAAACTCACTGGGGAAAATACTAGTCCAGACCTATACAGAAAACTCACTGGGGAAAATACTAGTACAAACCTGTACAGAAAAGTCACAGAGGAAAATACTAGTCCTGACCAATTCAGAAAAGTCATTGGGGAAAATACTAGTACAAACCTGTACAGAAAAGTCACAGAGGAAAATAATACATGTTACAATTAAATTTGATACCTTTATTATGAGTCTTACATGGCGCTAGATTGGGCTCTATTTATTGTCTCTTTTTACGGAATTACACCATAAGAGGATGTGACGTCATACCGATGCGGTACGATAAGCAGAAGTCAGTTTTGGGAGCAGAAGTGGATCTATTGTCTGCTAAGGGTCTTTTACCAAAGTGTTGATGGCGTGAGGATGTATGTGTGATGATCCTGATATTTCATAGTGTATACATGATTTTATTCTACTCCTATGACACCAATAAGTTTCTGTGAGGTGTGCATAGTACGTTTGCTTGACAGGGAGTATTGTTTCCATGTGTCCTGTGTCGTATATCCTGATCTCCCCATACAAGTCACAAAGGAAAATAATGTTGTTATTGATCAAGCGGTGCTTGGCTCTCGCCCTTCAGCCCAATGCCATGTAGTGACATTTGCATGTTTTTGTAAGGTTTTATTGTTTCTCCGTACAAGGTGTTCCACTTATCTGGCCTCGGAGGAAGGAGCATTTTCTTAATGTCATCGAGTGCTGGGCACTCAAAGAGGTGGTGGTCAACAGTTTCGTCTGGGTAGTTACATAGCTGGCACTCTAGAGAGTGTTGTGGTTGGATTCTGTTCAGGAAAATAATACTAGTCCAGATCTGCATAGAAAAGTCACAGAGGAAAATAATAGTTTGGACCTATATAGAAAAGTCACTGGAGAAAATAATAGTTCAGACCTTTACTGAAAAATTCACAAGGGAAAATGTTAGCCAGGGACATAAATAGAAAAGTTACAGGGGAAGATACTAGTGTGGACATATAAAAGAGCGCATAAGGTACTCGCTGACTGGGAAGCAGTGGAACACAGACAAACATTAGCAACATTCAAACCTGCCAACAAGAGAACAGTAGTGAATAGTGAACCAATGATATGAACTAACTATTTGAATCTGTTAATGAAGAACTTTACACCAGACTTCAAAATATCACGGATAACAAGGGAAGTAAAGACATCACAATCTCGTTGGTTATCCTACATGCAAAGATAGAAACAGATAATGGAGACTTCACAGAGATCATGGGAAAACATAGACTTCGGAAAATAAATGAAAATGGAGAAATATTCATAAACTGTTTCAAATAAACTGGCTAAAGTAGAAAGAGTGTTTCTATATTCAAAAAGTACATAAAGCAACATGAATACCAACAAATCAAAAGATAGAAAATCAAATTAATGATATCTGCGTAAAAAAATAAATTTCAATCATCATTAAAAGAAGTCGAAGTATGTAGAGTAGTAGTTGTGGCATCAGATCATCCCCTTCTTGTTTGTCAAAATAAAATGACTGAAGTGGTATGACAATATATGACGAACAGAAAAAGCATCTATGACCGTCACCAGTACCATTCCTGGAAAAAAACTCTATAAAGATACAAATAGTTTCAAGTTTACCACTGCTTTCTTTGAAAATATTCAAGTAAACGTCCAAGAGTGGGAGAAGAAGAAGTATGACAAGATCCCCAATGCAGAACGGATGGAACCAGACAAGCATCAGCGCAACACAAGGTAAGGAGATGACACTGGCATTGGACAAGATACACAACCAGGCAACTAGTTCATAGCTTTACATGGCAGTTCTTGTTCTAGAATTCATAGGAAATGAGAAATATAGGGAGATCTAAAGACACATGGAGAAGAGAAATAGAGTAAAGGTTCTCTACAAACATGTACATTATAGTGATCTCCCCTTGTAATGTCTGTCTTGGTCATGTACGAATAGGTTAAAAAGGTTCTCGTTCATTTACAATGGGAGGTCACTATAATGCCCATGTCTAAAGAGAACCCTTATCATGATCAGAGACAGATATGAAAGGGAATGGAAGAACCTTACTGTGCAGAGTGTCTAAGAAAAAATAATATAGAGTATTTCCTACTAAAATGTAGGAAGTATGAACAACATAGAAAAACAATATTATATTATTTACAGACATGAAATTCATCCATAACTGTAGAACAGGTGTTGAGAGTAGATAGACCTAGAGAAGTTCACAAATTAGTAAAACAGTATATAACAAGAACTAAAATTAATATATAAGGATCAATGATGGTGTGAGGATAAGGGATAGTTGGATGGGGTGCCCATATGGATGATGGCAGATAATTGGTGGATTTGGTGTCATCCCAGATGCCCCCGGGTTTTCTCACTTCTTTTCACCTTGTTAACAACAGGGTAGTTATGAGACTTTAATGTTTTTTTTCTTGGGTGGGTGGGGGAGAGCGACACACATACATTCACACACTTTTACAGTTTTTTTTAACAGTATTTTGATTGGGGGTTGGGGGGGGGGGGGGGGGGGGGGGGGGGGGGGGGGGGGGGCGCCAGAAGATACTATATTTAGATATAGGAAATCAGATTTTATTATCTTGAATTTACGACATTATATATCTTAATTATAACCCATCAAGGGTTGAACGAGATACTTCGTCTTTTTTTTTTTTAAATATGAAAGGGATACATGAAACATCGAAAGACCTTACACAGATGACAAGCCCACTAAGGCTAGTCATGACTTTGTTGAAGGCCTATGCTCCACGTGCAACTGATTGGTAATGAAAGCAGGCTACAAATTCACTCATAAATATAGAACAGGTGTTAAGAAGAGGCAGGCCTAGGGAACTGCATAATATAGTTAAACAGAATTTAACAAGAACAAAAGTTAAAATATATAGACCTAGTGATTGGTGGGTAAATAGCAGGTAGTGTGAAGGTCTATTGGTGTTCTTATAAAACATATTACTTACGACTAATGAAAGGTGATTAAATATCAGACTAGGGATTGCAGGACTTTACATACCTCCTACTATTTCCTGTTTTTGTTTGGTTTTTTTTTTTAACCTAACTTTATTTTTATTTTTACATACACATACACACAATGCGATAATTTACGATAATTGTACAGACGATATAGTATCATTTGACCTTGAAAACATTAAATATCCTAATTATAACCATTCAAGGCTTGAAGGGGATATTTTTTATCCTTAAGTTATTTTTTTTTTTTAATGAATGAATGAAGCTAGCATAAATCCGAACAACAATGAACTCACAGGACATTCCGGAAGGTCAGAACAGTAAAAGCTACCCTAAGGAAAACTCGTAATTGAATAGGGGCGCCATCTGGTAATGGCATCATCTAACAAGAAAGATTACTCTCATACAAACGCGAATAGAATGGCAAAGAAGAAGTGCCTACGGGATTTCCTTGGGGGTTTCCTAATTGGGTCGTATCCATAACTACTGGAACAAATAAAATAGATCGAGAGCCAAAAGAGAACTGAGAAGACACCATCGGAAGAAATTGTGTTTCCGGAAGAAAAAAAAATGTGTCCAGATGTGTTCTTCTGTCCAGAATCAAGGACGCATCACCTTTTGTTCGTCTAGCGGTGGAACCAACGCAAATAAGAAAAATAATTGTGTCAGCAAATTCCGTCTCTGGTGGTCTAAGCTGTTCAAATTTAAGCAACCACATTTTTTTTTTTTTTTTTTGGTGGCCCCTGCTGTTCTGAGCGAGTGATGTTCTCTGGTGCAATTACAAGTTCCCTCCATTCTTGATATATTAGTGATCGTCTGTTAAAATTTCCAGCTTCCCTACTCCAGGGTGTGTCTTCCGTTGATGTTCACATATTTTCACGTTTTATATATATATTTTTTTTTTTAACAGACGGATTAAAATGGTATGACAAAGTCACAAATGTGGAAGTGATGACAAGAACCAGACAAGTGCCAGTGGAACAAGAGTTGAGAAGAAGACGCTGGCGATAGATATGACACACATTGAGGAAACCTGTTGATAGCATTACAAGGCAGTCCTTGTTCTGGGACCCCAAGGGTAAGAGGCAAAGGTAGAACAAGAAATACACGGAGAAGAGAACTGGAGACAGAAGTGAAAATGGTGAGGAAAGCGTGTAAAGAGCCTGTGCTGATGGCACGTGACAGGATAACTTGGCATGTGTTTGCTGAATGCCTATACTCCAGGGAGAGCTAAAGGGCATTGACTGATTGATCTTCCGATTTGACTTGCAAGTCTATTACCACCGAAGAAGAGCAGCAATAAACTTATAACTAGATAACAGTGCAAGCGGGAAATATATAATTAACACTATATTACACGACAGCAACGGACAGCCGCAAAAAAATCAGTTAACAAGGCATGCAGGAGAGATATAGTCACCACAAGATGAGGACAGTGATGGCATGCGGGTGCAAACATAGTTAATACAACTCTAGGTAGCAAAAGGATAGTCACAGGGGCGGGGGGGGGGGGGGGTGTGTACAGTTAACAGTGCTAGATGACAGTGAAGGACTGCCGCAGCTGTACTAGATGAGATGGCATGCGATGACAAGTATGGGAAACTAAGAGCTAGGGATCCAGAAATCCAGGACGACCCAGAGTCCGCTGGGAGGACAACATTATACAATCTCTGAAGGACTGAGAACTAGAAAGGAACCAGGCGCTAGTAGGAAGACAGCCGATAGGATAGTATGGCGCTCTCTCTGGCAAGTCTCTACACCCAAGGGTAAAAGAGGACCGAATAAGTAAAGATATGGCATGCGGAAGAGATATAGTTAACACAATTATAGATGACAGTGAAGACATGCGGGTTCGATATTGTTAAATACGATGCTAAATTACAGCGAATGTAAGCAGCAACACACTTAATTAACATTGGAACAAAATGACAAGAGTGCAGGCGAGAGAGACTGTTAACACAATACTATATTACACTGAAGGGCAGATATAATTAATATAACACTAGATAACTAGATAAGAGTGTATGAGGGAAAGATATAATTAACATAACTTTAAATGACAGCGATGAAGACAATAAAACAAAACAAGATGCAAGACAAATATAGTAAACCAAATACTAGATGACAGTGAAGAAGAGCCACAATAAAACAAGATAAGACGGCATGTGGGAGGGTTAAAGTTAACACAATACTAGATGACAGTGAAGGATAGCCACAATAAAACAAGATAAGACGGCATGTGGGAGGGTTAAAGTTAACACAATACTAGATGACAGTGAAGGATAGCCACAATAAAACAAGATAAGACGGCATGTGGGAGGGTTAAAGTTAACACAATAATAGATGACAGTGAAGGAGAGCCACAATAAAACAAGATAAGACGGCATGTGGGAGGGTTAAAGTTAACACAATACTAGATGACAGTGAAGGATAGCCACAATAAAACAAGATAAGACGGCATGTGGGAGGGTTAAAGTTAACACAATACTAGATGACTGTGAATGCGTGAAGGATGGTTACTGTTAACACAATACTAGATGACTGTGAATGTGTGAAGGATGGTTACTGTTAACACAATACTAGATGACTGAATGTGTGAAGGACGGTTACTGTTAACACAATACTAGATGACTGTGAATGCGTGAAGGACGGTTACTGTTAACACAATACTAGATGACTGTGAATGCGTGAAGGACGGTTACTGTTAACACAATACTAGATGACTGTGAATGCGTGAAGGATGGTTACTGTTAACACAATACTAGATGACTGTGAATGCGTGAAGGATGGTTACTGTTAACACAATACTAGATGACTGTGAATGCGTGAAGGATGGTTACTGTTAACACAATACTAGATGACTGTGAATGCGTGAAGGATGGTTACTGTTAACACAATACTAGATGACTGTGAATGCGTGAAGGACGGTTACTGTTAACACAATACTAGATGACTGTGAATGCGTGAAGGACGGTTACTGTTAACACAATACTAGATGACTGTGAATGCGTGAAGGACGGTTACTGTTAACACAATACTAGATGACTGTGAATGCGTGAAGGATGGTTACTGTTAACACAATACTAGATGACTGTGAATGCGTGAAGGATGGTTACTGTTAACACAATACTAGATGACTGTGAATGCGTGAAGGACGGTTACTGTTAACACAATACTAGATGACTGTGAATGCGTGAAGGATGGTTACTGTTAACACAATACTAGATGACTGTGAAGGCATGCGGGATGACTACAGCGTGTATACAACCAGCACGCTACAGGAACAGTTAGACACCCTTCGACGTTTGCTGAGGGAAGACTCATCACCCACGAGTTTGCCTGGAGTGCAATGATGTCGCATCTGATCAACAATAAGAATGGATGTTCAATTCAGGTTTCCTGCAATGCACGCCGTTTCTGTATTTTCGCGAAAATGCACCATGAAAAGATTGCAATGCATGCGCGTTCTCTTAATGGGTGTTGAATTTAGCTTTCACGGCGCAATATGCGCTCTATCCGTATTTTCCAGAAAAGTCAACGGGGTTTTTTCATTGTTGGTTACAGATGTGTCAGTAAGACACTTACTATATACGGAATGTAACTCGTTGAGAAGTAAGGAATATATGAGTGTGAATGCGCCACTGATTTATGTATAACTGTCGTGGAATATTCTAATCCACATATATAAATTATCAAGTAAATATAAAGCCTAATAAATACATATAATAAATAAAGGAAGAAGAATGGTAAAGAACAGTGCTGTCACAATGACAGTACTCGAAATCCCCCTTGTTTTCTACTTCGTCGGCAAATTGTAACGCTTTCACGTTGATAGTAAAAGCCTACTGTATTATTACCCGCGTTCTTCAATGAAACGTGTGCTGTATTTCTTGCAAAAACATTGAGATACCAAGCTGAACAATGACCTAATTTTAATATTTCATTCATTCCATTTTATACACGGCGTAACTAAAGACAGATGGACTAAAGGATAGAGAGAAGGGAGAGGCATAAAGCCGAACACGTGCAACACAAAACACGCGTCGCGCGATACACAATTACTACTATCACGCGTGTAAGGCCACATGCACTAACTTTTTCGGACGGACAGTGATAAAAACCCTAACCTTCCCAGAGTTAGGTTTTTAAATCCTGAAAAACTCTTATTAGAAAGATGACAATAGATGGGTTTACGTTTGAAAACATTACAGTACCCAGACAGCACATCTTCGAAACAGGAGGTAGAAGGAATTGCATATTTTGAACGCAGCATTTTAGCTCTGTTAAATATATATATTTGGGTTCCTTAGGGTTTGCTGACAAAGAATATGTACAACGTTATGCAAATAGTCTAGGAATTAACAAGTTATAGCCAAAATAAAATGATGGTGCTGTCAGACAACACCCAAAATCAGAATCGCTCAGTGGTAGATTTTTTTACACCACCATTGTACGGGAAATGGGCCACAAGTTACATTTGAACTGATTGGCTGGAATGATATGTAAGGCTAAACACGATTAGTCGGGCTATAAATGCTATCCTTGGTTGTTAGGGGAGACGTAGGAAGTTAAAATTTTTTCAAACACTTGTCGAAACGTGGCTCCATTGGCCAGACTCGCTGATATACTCACTTAGGAGCGTTAGTTCGAGACCACTAGTTCAAATAAGCTTGATAAAGCAACAGTGCGTTGAAGCCAGCTCATATTTTTGCTAAATAAAACCCTGGAACATAAGCAGATGGGAATTTGTGCCAGTATTTGTGCCAGAATTCATTGCTAATCAACGTATCTGTGTTTGTTTCCATGAATTGTGGTAAGCTTGAAACATTCAGTATCTTTTAATGAAAATTGAATGTGAATTGTTAATTTATGCCTGTATATATGTGTAGTTCAGTAGCAAACATGATGTAAAGCCTATAATGCTCCAGCCTGAACAGAAGGTGTCGGAGGAAAGTAAAACGGCATGGAATGGCCAAACAGTACCCTGACACCTAGATGATTGACTAGAAAGAAATAATGCTGGAAGTGCAGAGGCGTAGTAACCATTAAGGAGGTTAATACTGGTATAAAGTATTTCAGATGAAGCTGACAGTTGGCCTAACGCTCTGAACTCAATGTTTGTGATGTATTGTGCTCAGTGTAAAAAGAGAGTATAAATTAGTTATGAAGTAGAAGGTACATCCTACTTGTTTTCAGGGACCGTGGTCTTGATGGTATTGAGCAGCACCTGGTCAGAGCTTTGCTGAATCCAGAGTCGGACAGCATACTCCTTGGTCCATTTAGCTATCAGTGAGGTGTCTCCAGAGCACAGGGGAGAAATCGAGCAGAGGAGTCCTTTCCTGCCGCCATCACGCAAGATAAGCTGATGTGGCCAGCTGAGCTCAACATTATGTACCCCCATCTTAAAATAACATTGTAACATAAACTTAAGAGGGGAAGTAAATTGTTTTAATATCAGGAACTGAGAACATCTCCAATACTAGTTCCAATAAAGACAAACTATTGAAGTCATGATGACAAATACCAACAGAGCTTGAACAAAACAAAACCAGTATTACCTCATATTACTACTACACAACTGACACACATAGGATACTTTTAATAAAATATGTCACTACAATATTCATATTGATAAATTCTGTACATATAACTTGTAATTAAAATTGATTGTGATTCCTGGTTCCCTTTGTATTTGAATCAGGACACATATTCATTCATGACAGAAATGAATACATATTGTTATTTGAAAAGTTATCAGTGACTCCTTTAAGATATCCTTGTAGAGTGTTTTATGTATGTGAGTGTCACAGTGTTGTCAAGTGTGGTGGAATAAATTAAATTGTTTATCTGTCTGTTGTTGTTATGACTTACACTTCATCATACACATACCCTAGACATACAACGTAGTCATCACACTATTCCAGAATAATTCTGACTGAGATATATATATATGTGGCAGCAAGTAAGGTTATCTATAATACACTACTCTTATTAGATATAGATACCTTCACAGCTGATCTCAGTCAGTACACTAAGTCCCCTATAAATATTTATAACATCCCACTTCACCACAATAACAAAATGAAACGACATTACAAACAAGACACTGATGTTAACCACAACAACTTGGACGATCAACATCATTAACACTGTGAAAGTCAAGAACCAACACTACACTCACACTCACCTGATGTTTTATATCCTTGTGGATGATACAAGGGAGCGCTTTCTGTTGGGCCATTTTTAACCGCGCCGCCGGCATTAGGGGTGGGCGGGGAAAACATCTGAGGAAAAACAGACAAATAAATAAACGAAAAGTCGGATATTCTTCTTCGTTCGCCTTCAGGCTTCCACATTAATGACTCTAATAAAGGCAGTAGTCAGCTCAAGGTTCCTGACATCTCCAAACAGTTTTTTCATGGAGCGAGGTAGGCTGTTGCCATATGCTACTCCGTTCATTGCTGTGTGTTGGGCAAGACTGCAGCAGGTAAAGTCGGATATAAATCCTACGTCTGCTGGGTAGATCTGCATAAATAAGTTTAGTTAACTGTATTCCGTGAGCAGCTATTAAGAATGTTCAACAGTTATTTTCCAAGCTATGTTCCATACGTATTGGCTCTGAAACATGGTGAACAACCAACACAACAACCAAGAAGTGACTACTCCTTCTTGGATCATTAGCCGCTGACTGGTAAAGTAATAAGTGACCAGCACGCCTTGTGGCGTCTTGTAAGGCAGCAATAAACTGTCCCCACTTTGCTCCACTGGCGCTTGGCTAGTTCTTGTCATTAGTGATCTTGTCATACCACCTCAATCCTTCTATTCTACGTAAATATCCATTCGTGACATTATATCTTTTACGTACTTAAACTTATGAACGATGTAACGAATTACTGATTAATTATAATTTTTAGTCTGTGCGAAAGAATGTATGAAAAAAATAAATTTACCCGACTTTTTAGTGTATTAAGTAACAGCGATAAAAGTGGTCCCTGAAACTTTTTCCTGTATTTGTTTTATGCTTTTAAGTCATGACTGAATAATAATTTTTCTGAACCATTGTCACATACGCTCAATGAAATTCATCTCTGAATAAAATATACTTTATTAAATTTAAAAGCATAGTGTCAAACTCATGACAAAGTGGGGTATTATTAAAACTATGGTAAAAACAAAGAGACTCGCTGACCTAGTTTGAAGAAACACACTGGTTTAATCAGTAGATCACCAACGATCATCCGATGCCCGCACTTTCAAAGGCGAGACACAATCTATATTCGTCGTTAATTATTTTTCTTGCTTTAAAACCCTTACTTTAATGGAGTTATTTCGATTTTAATTTATATTATTTTAGTTAAATGGGACCAATGTCGGTCAAAGCGTTTCACTGTACTAATAAAGGCAGCTGCTAGCAAAGTTTGAACTGTCTACTAGAATGAGTGAAACATTGAAATTTTGAGCGTCAAAGACTTTAAAGGTTACACATATACAAAGCCCTGGTATTTTAAATAAAAGTGGTTAAAAGCGGGCAACACTAAGGATCCACTTCTGCTTTGTCAATATTGTATTCTCCTTGAGTTATCTCCTGATCTGTTACCAGCCATCTACAACTTTTTTCATCGGCTTTGCCCTCTTTATGTAGCTCGGCTGGTCTGGTTATTGTCTCTTTCCATCAGGATGTCACTACACTTACAGAAATTTCAATTTAAACCTTGGTGGACTATTACTCTGACTTAACACACCCACCCCCCCCCCCCCCCCCTCCCCCCCCCCCCCCCCCCCCCCCCCCCAAGCAGTCTTCAAGTGAGATTAAGACGCAGAGGAACTAAATGATAGCAAATGAACTGTGTCAGTGATTCTCAAACCTTTTTTGGTCTAGGTGCGTCCGGGGGGGGGGGGGGGGGGGGGGGGGGGGGGCCTAAGTATTCCCTAAGATTATTGTTGGGAAAGAACGCGGTTTTTATTTTGTGGGGGGGGGGGAGAGAGAGAATATATGTACGCACTGTATTACAGAGCAAAACAAAAAACGCTACTCATAAACATTTTAAACTTTAAAAAAAAGTGTAAAAATTATTGTTGCTCTCAGTAGAATATACCGTTGTCTCTGTTCTTCTCACTAAAAATGTATCCGTGATTGGTTGGTGCGAAATTAGAAACAGTCACGCAGAAAAAACAAACCATAATGTCGCTCCGGCGCAAAGTCCTCCCCTTCTCTGTGCAACACAAAAGAAATACGATCATCGTAAATATGCAGATACAACTTACTTACATAGTCGTTCCTAGGTGTAGAGGTTCAATATGCAGATATAACTTACTTACATAGTCGTTCCTAGGTGTAGAGGTTCAATATGCAGATATAACTTACTTACATAGTCGTTCCTAGGTGTAGAGGTTCAATATGCAGATATAACTTACTTACATAGTCGTTCCTAGGTGTAGAGGTTCAATTATACAGATACAACTTACTTACATAGTCGTTCCTAGGTGTAGAGGTTCAATATGCAGATATAACTTACTTACATAGTCGTTCCTAGGTGTAGAGATTCAATTATACAGATACAACTTACTTACATAGTCGTTCCTAAGTGTAGAGGTTCAATATGCAGATATAACTTACTTACATAGTCGTTCCTAGGTGTAGAGGTTCAATTATACAGATACAACTTACTTACATAGTCGTTCCTAGGTGTAGAGGTTCAATATGCAGATATAACTTACTTACATAGTCGTTCCTAGGTGTAGAGGTTCAATATGCAGATATAACTTACTTACATAGTCGTTCCTAGGTGTAGAGGTTCAATATGCAGATATAACTTACTTACATAGTCGTTCCTAGGTGTAGAGGTTCAATTATACAGATACAACTTACTTACATAGTCGTTCCTAGGTGTAGAGGTTCAATATGCAGATATAACTTACTTACATAGTCGTTCCTAGGTGTAGAGGTTCAATTATACAGATACAACTTACTTACATAGTCGTTCCTAAGTGTAGAGGTTCAATATGCAGATATAACTTACTTACATAGTCGTTCCTAGGTGTAGAGGTTCAATTATACAGATACAACTTACTTACATAGTCGTTCCTAGGTGTAGAGGTTCAATATGCAGATATCATTTAGAATTAAATGATTTTGCAATTAGGTGGGAAAAAAAAAAAATCCCCATACCACATATTGAAATGAAAAAATTCCGCCACCTTTTCGGGAAAATACGGAAAAAGAGCACACAGCACTATGAAAACTAAATTAAACACCGACTGAAATAACACGCATACCATTACATTTGTTTTGGTGGTGCACTGACAATTGACTATAAGTCATGATGACTTTGACTTACAAAGATTCAATGAAGTTGGACAGGGATGACAATGAATTAAGAATGAGTGCCGTCATAAGGATATGCAAGCAGAAAGAGCACAACATATTTCCCCCCCCCCCCCCCCCCCGCATCATGTTTTGGTTACGTGTTCGTATTTTACTTTTTTTTTTAAAAACCCAAGCATACGACAATCCGCCATTATGGATGTGGCGCCTAACTTAGCCCCAACTGAGAACCACGGAACGATACAATCCAGCTCCAAGCTGTTGCCACAGCGATAACATATTATTACAACTACTACACGATAAGAAGAGGACCCAAGACTGAAGGACTGACTACAAAGAACTTGGATTAAGGAAGGCTTTTGTGACGCTTCAGCGCCATGGGCTAAGACATGCTAAACAAGGCTGTAACATAACGTCGTATTTCCGCACGTGTTCTTCGCGACCACTAACTTTATTGTAAAAGGTAAAGGTAGGCCCCCCCCCCCCCCCCCCCCAATAGCCGATACTGCCTTAGGGGAGTGAAGTGTTAGAGACTTCACTATTAAGTACAGCTTTTAAAAAAATGACGTGACCAGTTCCCTTCCTCGATGCCTCTGGCCTTCCATAACGCAAGGGAAGAGTCAGGCACCCATTTACAGCTGTATAGGCTAGAGCCTGACGATACCAGGTTATGATTCCAGAACCCGGTAAGCTCGCCACGAGAGGAAAACTCTCTAACCGCTTGGTCCATCCACCCATTTTGTGAGCAAAATCGCTGATCCTCTTATCTTGTAACTTTCATTACTTTAATATTCACTCTGTGCCTTTGTTAAATGTTCTTTTCCTCAGTTATCTCCTGGCGTGTGTACTTTAACTGGAAGCTCAATCACAGATTACTTGCTAGAACTGGTGAAGTTTGTCTTGATTATTTATCTGGTTACTATTCTTTACTTCTCAATAACTGACACTGTTCTTTATCTGCCCATATTTGTTATTTCTCACTTGTGCGTGCTTGTTACCTGTCACTTCGCGTTTGTTATATATTTATCACTTCTCCGTGTTTGTTACTTCTCACTTGTCAGTGTTTGTTACTTCTCACTTGTCAGTGTTTGCTACTTCTCACTTGTCTGTGTTTATTACTTCTCACTTGTCCGTGTTTGTTACCTCTCACGTGTCTGTGTTTGCTACTTCTCACTTGTCTGTGTTTGTTATTTCTCCCTTGTCCGTGTTTGTTACCTCTCACGTGTCTGTGTTTGTTACCTCTCACTTGTCTGTGTTTGTTACCTCTCACTTGTCTGTGTTTGCTACTTCTCACTTGTCTGTGTTTGTTACTTCTCCCTTGTCCGTGTTTGTTACCTCTCACGTGTCTGTGTTTGCTACTTCTCACTTGTCTGTGTTTGTTACTTCTCACTTTTCTGTGTTTGTTACTTCTCACTTGTCCGTGTTTGTTACCTCTCACGTGTCTGTGTTTGCTACTTCTCACTTGTCTGTGTTTGTTACTTCTCACGTGTCTGTGTTTGTTACTTCTCACTTTTCTGTGTTTGTTACCTCTCACTTGTCTGTGTCTGTTAGTTCTCACATCTCCGTGTTTATTACCAATCACTTCCTCGTGTTTGTTATTTCTCACCTGCCCGGGACTGTTACTTCTCATTTCTCCGTGTTTGTTACCTCTGACTTCACTGTGTTTGTTACCTCTGACTTCTCCGTGTTTGTTACCTCTGACTTCTCCGTGTTTGTTATCTCTGACTTCTCCGTGTTTGCTAGTTCTCAATTCCCCGCGCTTGTTATTTCTCACTTCTCCGTGTTTGTTATTTCTCACTTCTCCGTGTTTGTTAGATCTCACTTCTCACTGTTTGTTACCTCTCTCTTGTCTGTGTCTGTTAGTTCTTACTTCTACGTGTTTGTTACCTCTCTCTTGTCTGTATTTGTTATTCCTCACTTCTCCGTGTTTGTTACCGCTTTCTTGTCTGTATTTGTTAGTTCTTACTTCTCCGTGTTTGTTACCTCTCACTTCTCTGAGTTTGTTACCTCCCACTTACCCGTGTTTGTTATTTCTCACCTATCCGGAACTGTTATTTCAAATTGCTGGTGTTTGTTAATTCACACTTTCTGCGTTTGTGCTTATCTCTTTAGTCCAGTTTTGAGCTATTATTGTCAACATGCCGACGCCTTTGACTCTAAGCTTAGTGTACGAAAACGACAGACAACCTATAAACTGTGTATCTCCTTCACAAAGACGACGCCCTCTAAAGACCTACCATGATAAAATCATAACTGTTTTCAGGTTCCAGAATTTTCGTAAATTATACATTGTCTTTGCCCTGTGTCGTAGGACGGGAGAGATCTCTAGTTGAATGCATCGAAGCCTCAGGTTAGTCCATTATTTAGCTGTGTAACGTACGCATAGAATAAAATGCATTTAGGAATGAAAAAGGTTGTTTACTAGCAATATGTAGAATAATATAGCGCGTATTTTAAACTTTAGATGAATAAAATCGCTCCAGGAATAACTTAGATAAGTAAAATCTTAGTTTTCCTGATTTGCACAATAGGAAAAATTTACCAATATTTTCTGAACACAAAACACATTCGTTGGGGAACTACCTCGTACGCTCGAAGCCACACTATTTATAGCGCGTGTCTAACGGAATCAGGTCAGTCACAATATTTGAAAGCGACAACGAGCGGCAAAAGAAAGCAAGTGTTAGTGGAAGAGATTTGCCTTCTGTACTGAAAGCAGACCTTAAACGACCATTAACAGCTCGTCTGTGTGTGTGCCTGAGGGTAAGAACGAATATATATATATATATATATATATATATATATATATATATATATATATATATATATATATATATATATATATAAATATATGTATATATATATATATATAATTATGTGTATTTCTAGTGATTAATCCACCTGTACGATAGGAAGTGTGTAGATGTGTTAGAAAATCACAGTGTGTTGCTGGTGAACTTACAGGCTTGTGTGTAATTCTGGAGGCAAAGCCAGCCTTGGGAAATATTCAAAAATAATGGAGAATGATGGCCAAAGTGTGTCTGTAAGTTTGGAAATGTATTTAAAGAAGTATTTCTTAATGGAATGACACACATACCAGGAACATAAGGAAGGATGAAAGGAATTGGATTACTTTATAGTTTGATATATTACTTAGTAGTTTTATTCACGACCAAATTATTGTAGGGAGGTGGATCATGGGAAAAGGATTATAAATAAGAATGTAGAAGAAATTTATGATCCCAGTGAACTGAATTGATTGTTGCTACTATATTATATCTTGTGCATCTGCTAGCACGCTGTCTGAAACTTTCTATCATCCCCATCTGTGTCATAGAGGGATAGTGATAGAAAAGTACAGGGATTGCATTTAACTTCGTTTTAGGTTTTATCCTGTAAACCTAACAAATATACAAGAGGCATCTGTTACTAAGGTTATGACGGATGCAGTGCCGGTCTATGTCAGAGGGCCAGACTTCTCGTGTATACCACGAATTTCAGCAATTAATTCTATCCAGTATCAGAGGGAGCCATCTTCAGTGACTCAGATAAGTTGCCCACAAAGGCAACTGTACAGCATTTCCCAGTTCACCAAACATAAAATAAAACATTTTGTGATGACTATAGCAGTGTAGATCTTTGATCAGAACTGTGAAATTAACAAATATTACTTAATCAGATAGAGACCAACCAAGCAAGACTTTCTCCATAGTGATAGACATCTTAATTCAGTGAAAGACTTTGTTGAACATTTTATTATTTATTTACTGTTGTAACATGAGTTCTTTTAAAACTTTTCAAACAGAAAAGAGTAAATGTACAAATAAATTGTAAATATTTACCAGCAGACTTACTTAAATTCTTTAAGTTAAGTTACAGTCCTTGTTGGTGAATTAAATTAATTAATTACCCCTAGCAGAGTTAATAACAATAATAATTACCATATTAACAGAGAAGGATCTGGAGAGGTAGCAAATAAGGACTCAGAGTACTACATTACCATCTTCTCTGGGAACTTATACAGCTTGACCCTACCTTTGTTGTCTATACACCCTTACTCTTTTCAGAGAAGGGGTATTACTGATAAGACACAGACTCTTATCTGGCACTATCCTGGTATCATCTGATACACCTTTATGTCCAGGATATCATATTAAATTCTATACCCATCTACCCTCTCGTGACACTCATCATGTAAAACAAATTGTCACAGAAACCACCACTGCAAGCATGTGACTGCTTGGTGCAGGCCTCTTGCATGGGAGGCCAGCAGTGGTGACTTCATGCTCCGTAATGACCAAAGAGGAAAATGATGGTCACATGTATTTTTTAACTCTACCGGACCATCTACATCCAGCAATGTCATCAACAGAGCGCGGCGGAGGGGAGGGGAAAGAGACATTCAAACTAGTTGATATTTTAGTAATGTTAACTTTACTTGGGGGTATGGCGTCCGCCTCGAGTTCTAGAGGTACCGGGTTCGATTCCCAGTTGAGGGAAAATAATTTATGGAAAAAAAATTTCTGAACCAGTGGTCCTAATGATGTCATACTCCTCCCTGGTCTCCTAGGTAGTGAGATCGGATACCTAGCCTTCTCGGATAAGGGCGAAAAAATAGGAGGTCCCGTGTGCAAGTTGCGCACGTTAAGAATCCCACGGCAGTTGGAAATCGTAAAGAGTAGGCCTATCAGGCCGTTGCCATAGCAACGCTTAAAAATTAGAAACCTACCCAAAACAAAAATATTTATAGAATGTGTGATTCCTATATACACACATTGGGATTCTCGCCGGTGCTACGGAGTTCGTGCACTTGTGGGATCTAAGGGAGGAGATCATAGATAGCACTGATGGAATAGTCCGTGTGCAATAAAGATAGTCCTTAAAACCAAACCAAACCAATTTTACTTCAAAGAAAAGATCGTGTTCCTATCTCATGCATTGAGGTGAATGTTTGTAGGCTATCTCGTGAGTATTCATCGGGCACGCGGAAAGCGTACCTTTAGTCATGGGAGATACCGCGCTTGTAAATGCCGGGGGCAGTGTACGATGTAGCATAGTACGAGTAATACATCATTGTGCAGCAGCGTTTCTCACACTTTTTTTGGGTCTCAGGACCCCTTTATACTCTTAAAAATTACGCAGGATACCAAAGAGCTTTTGTTTATCTGGGTTACGTCTATCGATATTTAACGTATATATAAAAAAACATATTTATACCCTAAATCTACTACCTTAGAAACGTCTAGAATACAAAAACACACGTTCCATTAGCTGTCACAGTGATGACGTCATCTCACGTCATATAGCATCTGGAAAATTCCACTGTTCACTCGTGAAACAATGAAAGAGAAAAAGGCAAATAATGGTAAATAAATCTTAAATTATTTTGAAAATAGTTTTGATCTCTCGGACCCCCTGAAAGGATCACGAGGACCCACCCATAGGTCCGCGAACCACATTTTGAGAACCGCTGCTAGATAGTATAACACAGTAGACTATAGCACAGTGTTGTATAGTATGGTAAAGTATAGCATTGTACAGTACATCATGTTACAGCAATGTATAGCATACCATACCATAGTATAGTTTTTGTACAATACCTTTTTATGTAGTAAAGTATAGTATAGTGCAGCACAATATAATACGCTATAGCGCTTAACAGTGCGCTCGGTGTGGGGCCTATTTCCCTGGAGAGGTGTAGAAATAACAAGCTTACTGCCCGCCCGCCCCCCCCCCCCTCGGGAATATCCTAAAAAGCGACTAATATGAGGTTGTGCTTGGTGCTAGTAACCCCATCACGTAAAACAAAGTGGCCACTGCTGCAAGAGCCCATGAATGCGTTGCTGCAGACTACCTGCAAGGTGACTTGCTCCAATAGTGGACTCAACGCTCATTGAGGAGCAAAATAATGGACAATTAGGAAGATGACAGCACAGAATAGATTTATATAGTAATCTATTGACCCAGCATTGCACACTAAGCTTGGAGGTGTCACTTGAGCCCCAGACGTAACTCTGGCTTTTACTTGGTTGGCTGCGTGCAGCAGGATCTCACTATGGACCAATGATAGGCAGGGGAAGCTGAGAAGCGGTTCTGTGTAGGACGTGACAATTCCTTGGGAGAGCCCAAAACCAGAGCACAGTATAGTATTTTCGCTCTGCATATTTGGAGATTGCCCTTTGGATGGCGGGGAATGCACAGTATGCCATGCGCTTCTTCCTTCTAGCTTGGGATAAGATATGATGATCCTTTAAATGCAAGTCAAGCTGGAAAAACTGGAGCACATGACTTCAACTCAGAACGTTTCGAAATGGCAGAAAAGGCACAGGAAAGACTAGAATTACAGTATAGATAATACTAAGGAGTCTTCAACTTGGTATTGGCTGCAAAGGAGCGAAAAGTTCAACAGCCCTGGTCAAACATACAACAAAATAGTACAGTATATTTGAACTTTAACCACAGCACAGAAGAGTTCGCCATTTTTTTTTTTTTTTTTTACAAAATAAAAGCCATATATGGCTAGTATCTTAACTGATTTATCCCACTCCGCCTCCCCAGCAAAATGAATGTATTCTCATCATCATCATCATTTTCACTCCATGTGGAACATGGAACAACCACTGTAAACGGACTTCTTGCAGGAAGCCTGCATACAACATTTACATGCTCTAGTTGTGGTGGTTTCTGTATCAATTTGTTTGACATGTGGTGGTTTCTGTATCAATTTGTTTGACATGATGAAGTTGCCCGCCCCATGCACAACCTTTCTTATTAGTCGCCTTGCCTGAGGGTGCACTAGCCCGGTTCTTTCTTTGTCTCTTCAGAGACCCCACCCCCCGGAACTACACCGGGCTAATGTAGTAAGGTACAATTCATTCATTCATAACCCTCCACTCCCAAAGAAGCATAGGCCTTCAACAAATACGTGCCGTCCTCCTGTCATGTGCCATCATCTCAAGTTCTTTCTTCTTCTTCTTCTGCGTTCGTCCTGAAAAGGACGTTTGTTACGTTGTGTCGCAGTTTACAGCAAAGCTGCGATATCTGCGCCTTTCGGCCCGACACATCCGTTTTCGGCATGGCATTTTTGGGACCGGGTTAGCCTTCCCTCTTCGATCCCTACTTTCTCAGCCAGACTGAAGTGATGAAGCCTGTTTCCAGGACCACCACTTGGAGGTGGAGTAGGGTCTTGGTCAGCTCTGGTTCGATGACCCTGACGCAAGCAGTCAAGCTATGGGTCGCTTACTGCATTCCTCACTTTTGATGCGTCTTCGGTCCCATCTCAAGTTCTTTCCACGTTCTCCTCATCATTTTCACCCGTTTCCAGCTCTCTTCTCCATGTGCTTCTTGGTCTACCTCTGCCTCTCTTGCCCTGGGGGTTCCAGAACAAGAACTGCCTTGTAATGATATCAACAGGTTTCCTCAGTGTGTGTCCTATCCATCGCCATCGTCTTCTTCTCATCTCTTGCTCCAGTGGCACTTGTCTGGTTCTTGTCATCAGTTCCACGTTGGTAACCTTGTCATACCATTTTAATCCTTCTATTCTACGCAAGCACCCATTTATGAAAGTCTGTAGCTTTTTGGTTGTTGTCTTTGTTGTTCTCCATGTTTCAGAGCCATACAATAGGACTGAATTCACATTTGAGTTGAAGATTCTTATTTTCGTGTTGGATCCGATTTCTCTTGATCTCCATATATTCCTCAATGCAATGAAAGCTCCTCTTGATTTTTGTATTCTTATTTTGATATCACTGTCTGTCCCTCCAACTTTGTCTGTATTGCTGCCAAGATATGTGTACGATTCTACATCTTGTATTGGTGTTTCTTCAAGTTCAACCCTGTTATCATTACCTGCATTTATTCTCATTATTTTTGTCTTTTCCCTGTGTATTTTCAGACCCAATTGCTGTGACCTCTCATCGAGTGTTTTCAATTTGTCCTGCATCTGATTACGGTTATGGGACAGAAGATAGTAAGGTACAATGAGTATAGTAAATAACTTACATTCTGATATACGAACGTAGAACTGTCTCGTGAAGAATGCTGCTGCTGTTGTTGTTGATGTTGCTGTCGTTGCTGCTCGACTTGTTCACGTGGGTTAAGTCCTGCCATCCTCTGGTCATAGTTCATGGATGCAGTCCCAGGGACATGAAAGCCTGGGGATGAAGTAATCAGGTGGCGAGAAGACACAGACGAGCTGTTGTGATTAATACTTTCCGCAGCTGACAAAGAATGATGTGACATTCTGTCGGTCCTTCCGGTAATGTCTGTGCAGGGTAGTCCTATCATGTGAGATGACGTCATTGGATTCACTACGCTTCCAGTTATCCCTGATGACGTATATACAGACATTTGTGTCGCAAGTGATCCCATTCTCATAGAGTTAATGTGGCTTTCATCAATTTCAGAAATCCCGAAGTTGTTGTTATGTGAGTTCGTGAAATTTACCGAAAGTGTTGGTGATGAAATGACCTCCGTTGGTTGCAGTTGATGGTGGATCACTGGATGAGGTTGTGGTGGACTCCGAGTCACTGGTCCCTGCTGATAAGGGTATGTCGGTGGTAATCCATGTCCGCCTTGAGTGGCAAAGGACCGCAGTGAATTGCCCGGAGTCATCTGAACCAATGCGGACGTAGGAACCACATTTGGTGGACTTCGAGTGTTGAAAGCACCACTGGCTATCGGATACCGAGGTTTTGATCCGTAATGTCCCCCGACCCCATCATACTGGTAAGCCATTAAAACAATTATGCGAATCTTGGATACACACAGCTACACACAGCGGGCACAAATCAATGTTTCTCTCTCGTACAAAGTCAGCTGCTATCCATTATGACGAATCTTGTATTACTACAGAAACACATACGGACTGCTTTAATAAAGTCTGACCTGTGGTGCAAAGAAAGTATTGTAAAGTAATATCTGATAATCCTGCATTCAGTCCATCAAAAAATCCTTAACTTCTTCAAGACAGGCTAGTACAATTTAGCATAGTATAGTATAACATGATACTGTAGAGTACAACGCAATATAGTACAGCGTTGCATAGTACACACCGCGTAGGACAGTGTTTCTCAACCTTTTTGTGTTCACGGCACACTTTTCAATTTTCTAAAAATTTGCGGCATACCTATCTGAACCCGCGCCTGAATAAAAAAATTACAGTGATATATACTAAATACACTAATTTGTGGGTACTTTAGTATAAACAAAACTCTCAATTCAATTTTCTTTTAATTGTTTAAAATAATTTTGAAGTATATCTATTTTTAATCAAATCAGTTAATACCTCAAATTATTATTGAATGAATTCAAGCTGTAAGATCAGTTTTATATTACACTAGTGTAAAAGCCCGTCATAAGACGGGAATTAAATTCAAAAGCACCAATACCTAACGGCAATTTTACTTATTCAAAAGTATTTTTAAAAACCACTGTGCATCACCACAGTACACAAACTACGTAGCAGCAGCGAAGATCCCATTGTGTGTATACGGGATCACACATTCTATAAATATTTTTGTGCACACCGTCATTTGCGCATTCTTCTTTGGTAAGTGTTACTATTTTCGGGAGAGTACATATAAGGGAAACTATACAATTATTGTCTAACTTTCAACCAAAGTTGCTTCCCTTAGCTTTATGTACAGACAGAAAAAGCTGCGATTTTATATATAGGATGATCACTAAAAATATCCTTCATGTAGTAAATTTACAAAATTTTTGCGGCACATTTTGACAGGCGTGGCGGCACACCGCTGGAGAAACACTGGCGTAGGATCTAGTCCCCCTAGAAGGCAAATAAATGTCCCCTCAGGCATTTAATGAACGGCGACTAACATGAGCAATTATCTTAAATACCCAACTTCAGCGATGCCCGTTTCGCGCCAAAATGAAACACGTCACCTAGAAAATTTGAGCAGGCGTAACTGGCATTTTCATTTATTCGTTACCCTTTCAGTTCTCCAAGGTGCACTGGCCTTGTACAAACCTTTGCCAAGTCTTCCTGTCATGCGCCATCAGCTCAAGATCTATCTACGTCTTCCTCATCATTTTCATTTCTATCTCAAGGTGTCTTCTCCCGGTGTTTTAGTAGGTCTACCTCTACTTCTCTTCCCTGTGGGTTCCAGAATACAGACTGACTTGTAATGCAATCAGCAGATTTACGAACATTCCAGGTGCCAAGATCTGGAAATGTTCACAGAAGAAAAAAGATGAGCCAGCAAGCCAGACACCTTTCGACTTTCTCTGGGTTCCGTCATGTGCCTCCCTGCCAAAGGACCTTCTTTACTGTCTTGGATGGCTCAGTTTTATTTCCCTTAGCTGACTTATCCATACTGTTTCGTTAAGATGTTGTGGCTTTTCTACACAATGGGGTATCTCGTCCGATGCCCAACCCTTCTTAGTCGCCTCTACGACACATGGTAGGCTACAGTGTTACTATTCTTTGCTCCCCTTTCGGACCGCGGTAACACACGGATGAACAACCCTTATGGGTAAGGTAATGATCCCGTTACACGCCTATTGAGGCATATTCTGTTAGGCCCATATTTTCTTGACCATCGGCATATAGGTTGAACGAATTCGCAGAGAATTTTTTAACCTCTGCTAAACTGTTATTTCTAAGATAATTTTTCATAGACACACCACCTTCTGTGTTTATATAAATGTAATCCTCAATTTCATCGCTGTGACTACAGTTGTGCGCCACGCCGCTAATTCGGAGTCTGAATTGTGTAAATATCATCTGTCATGGCTACACGTACTCACTAACGCATCTATTTCTGAAAACGACACTAGAAGAACACACACCCCACCCACCCCACACACCCCCTTTCTCCCAATCCTACACTTCATATTTCTTCTGACTGGTAAGGTACAAAGTTATTAAATTTTTGCGCTTTAAAAAATGTAATATGTTCCGGAAAAAATAAACAAATCAGAAGTAAATAATCCAAAAGGATGAACACTAAGCCCAGACATCAAAACCGTCACTGAATTATGATGTGCTGATTAGTCGTTAATTAAGCTAAAACAGATACCTGGAGCAACGAACGACTGTGTTTTCATGCACAGATTTTCAACGTCTTAACATTAAGGGCAATTCTAATCATATCTAGAATTATCTGCGTGACACTGAATATATTTCTATATACTGCACGTTTACATTTCCTTACACCGTATCTACAATATGTATTTCTATACTCGGAATGTTTATATTTAATTACACTGTATCTACAGTGTATATTTATATACACTGAATGTTTATATTTCCGTACACCGTATCTACCGTATATATTTCTATACACTGAATGTTTATATTTAATTACACGGCAACTATATAGGGCCTACTTCTATACACTGAATGTTTATATTTAGTTACACGGCAACTATATAGGGCCTACTTCTATACACTGAATGTTTATATTTCCTTTTACCCAATCTATATATTGTTGTTGTTGTTTTGAAGAGGTGATGGATGGAGAGCGGGCACTTAACAGCTGCCCGTTATTGCCCCTTCTCCTAGACCAAGATGGAACTTAACAGCTGCCCGTTATTGCCTCTTCTCTTAGACCAAGATGGAACTTAACAGCTGCCCGTTATTGCCTCTTCTCCTAGACCAAGATGGAACGAGAAGAGGCAATAACGGGCAGCTGTTAAGTGCCCGCTCTCCATCCATCACCTCTTCAAAACAACAACAACAATATATAGATTGGGTAAAAGGAAGTATAAACATTCAGTGTATAGAAGTATGCCCTATATAGTTGCCGTGTAACTAAATATAAACATTCAGTGTATAGAAGTAGGCCCTATATAGTTGCCGTGTAACTAAATATAAACATTCCGTGTATAGAAGTAGGCCCTATATAGTTGCCGTGTAATTAAATATAAACATTCAGTGTATAGAAATATATACGGTAGATACGGTGTACGGAAATATAAACATTCAGTGTATATAAATATATACTGTAAATACAGTGTAATTAAATATAAACATTCAGAGTATAGAAATACATATTGTAGATATGGTGTAAGGAAATGTAAACGTGCAGTATATAGAAATATATTCAGTGTCACGCAGATAATTCTAGATATGATTAGAATTGTCCTTAATGTTAAGACGTTGAAAATCTGTGCATGAAAACACAGCCGTTCGTTGCTCCATGTGTTTGTTTCAGCTTAATTAACATATATATTTCTATACACTTGTTGATTTATACTTCTGTTTCACAGCATCTACATATGTCCTTACACTGAATGTTTATATTTCCTTACACCGTATCTACAGTATATACTTCTATACACTGAATGTTTATATTTCCTTACACCGTATCTACATCTATACACTGAATGTTTATATTTCCTTACACCGTATCTACAGTATATACTTCTATACACTGAATGTTTATATTTCCTTACACCGTATCTACAGTATATACTTCTATACACTGGGATGTTTATATTTCCTTACACCGTATCTACAGTATATACTTCTATACACTGAATATTTATATTTAATTACACCCATTCTATATATGTCTATGAACTTATTATTTATACTTCCTTTCTCCGTCGCTATATATTTCCGTACAAAGAATATTTATAATGCATTACATCACACCCACATTCTTCCATACACTGAATGTTTATAGTTCATTACATCGTATCTATACCTTTCCATACACTAAACCAGGGGTCGGCAATCTACGGCACGCGTGCCAAGCGTGGCACGTGGAACGATTTTCAATGGCACTTTCAAGGGGAGTGGTTATACTTTGCGGCGCCCGCTAGTCTGGCGTCTACCTGCTACCGTAGTTTGCAGGATGAGATTCTTGAAAAGAATCCCAAGCGAATTTTGACGGGCAAGCGGAGACGTAATATCATAATTACGCAATAGTGTCTGGCTAGCGCCTGGACGAGCGTATTTATTTCGTTTTCGCTCGCAGTTTTTGACTCCCAGTGTGAGTTTGGAGCAACAATGACTGACCTCGACGAAGTTATATTTCCGTCCTATCCTGCCCCTCTCTTCCGACCACCACCACCTCTACAGTTCTCTCAGCTGTCGCATACGCACGCCCGTACAGTCCGTTGACCGCAGCACAAAAGTTGGTGTTACTATTAAGTAATACGGTGCCGTTAAAATGACTCAAAAAAGACAAAAACTTGATATACGCTCGTTTCAAGACCTTTTGGACAAACGAATATGGATTCATACAACAAAAGGATAGTGCTGTTTGTGCTTTATGTTATGAAAGTTTCGTGTGCCGTACGTCAAGTGTACAAACCAAACATCAGTCCATGTTTAAATACTCTGAGGAGAAAAGTGAAGCCACAAAAATGGCTGTTTCTGGCTACAAAAAAACAAAGTAGTATTTTTAGTCAAGTAATTGGAACCAAACATAAAGCTACCGAATGTAGTTACAAAATTGCACAGTGTGTGGCTTCGAAGGGCAAACCTTTCACAGATGGAGAATACATCAAGGAAACTTTTTTGAGCAGTGCTGAAATTTTGTTTAGTGATTTACCAAATAAAGAAACAATACTGTCTCGGATTCGAGAAATACCGGCTTATGCGAGATCAATCGAGAGGCGCATAACTGATACGGCTGAAAATGTAACGGTAAAACAAACAACCGGGTTACAACAAGATGCTGTATTTAGTGTTGCTCTTGACGAAAGTGTCGATGTGAATGACGTGGCGCGCCTAGCTATAGTTGCGCGATATTGTGACAACGACCGAATTTATGAAGAACTGTGCTGCTTGATACCTTTTGATGGTACAGCCAAGGGAGAGGACATTATAACTGCATTTGTAAGCTATTTCGAAAATCAGAACATTTACATGAATAAAATATTCTGTGTTACTACTGATGCCGCCCCTGCATTTGTCGGAAAGAACAAAGGATTTGTTAAACTTCTTGAGGATCATATTGGACGTCAAGTATTGAGCTTCCATTGCATTATACACCAGGAGAGTTTGTGTGCGAAGATTTCGTCACTATCCTTGAACTCTGTAATGGAAACTGTTGTCAAGATAGTTAACTTCATAGTTTCTTGATCTTCATTGACCCACAGGCAATTCAAGTCTCTTCTACAAGAAATGGAGAGCGCATTTGCGGACCTCCCGCTGTACAGCAATGTTCATTAGTTTAGTCGAGGTAATGTTTTGAACAGATTTGTTTTATGTCTAGAAGCTATCAAGGTGTTTCTTGATGAAAAAGAACAACATTTCTCTGAATTGAAGGACGAGGACTGGCTGTGCAAGCTGATGTTTCTGGCTGACATAACTACAAATCTGAATTAATTAAACTTGCATTTACAAGGGCAGGGTCAAACAGTACTTGATCTTTTTGAGCACTGGATAGGATTTGCGTCAAAATTAGACATATTTTGCAGAGATGGATGTTGACAATTTTGAAATGCAACACATCGAATTCAAGGCATCAGAGTTATGGACGATAAAATTTGCAGAATTGCGAAAAACTCTTGAAGGAAGCTGCTTGGAAAAGTCAGCTGCCATCCTCAACTGCTGGACATCCCTGCCTGAAGCGTTCACCTGTTTGAAGAAAGTTGCATTTGCTCTACTTTCGGCTTTTGGGTCAACTTATACATGTGAACAAATTTTCTCACACATGAAAGCTGTTTTAAGTCCACAGAGAAGCCGCCTAACACCTGTGCATTCAGAAGCCTGTGTGAAGCTGAAATTGACAAAATACACACCTGATATTGAACAATTAACCAAGGAGAAGCAAGGACACGGGTCCCATTAATTGATTAATGACTCAGATCAATAATAACCAATGATTACTCATATTAAAATTTTAATAACGTGTTTTATGTTTGGTTTATTTAATTGTTTTGTTCTTCAAACTATTGGACTTTCTGTCTTAACAAAATATACATATGGCAATTTTATTATAAAATTTCAAACTAATGTGTTCAGAACTTAAATTTTGTAAAACATAATATTTGTATTGATATTTGTTCCTATTTATATTAAAATATTGAATAATCTACAAAGAATAGAATAGTTATTTAATGTAGCGGAAACATGTTAATACAAGATCATTTTTAAATTGTTTCAATAATTGTTGTATATAAAAATATGGTGGACTTAGGTTGGCACGCTGAGTGACTTTGCAACATTACTTCGGCACGACACTACTAAAAGTTTGCCGACCCCTGCACTAAACGATTATACTTCCACCCAGAATGCTTTACTCCCCTACGGTAGTAAATGTTATGAGACTACCTTTTTTTTAACTCTACACAAGCACCCATTTATGACAGTATCTACACCATTTAACTAACACTAGTAGACTAGGCTGAATAGAATGAACTAATGTAGAATGATAACTTCATTAACAGAGAGTAAAACGTCCAGCTTGTCCTATCAAGCAAGTGTTTAACGCAAGAACTCATCATCATCATCAGCTGCCATCTCCACAACGAAGGTCGGCTGTAATGGATCCCCAACGTTGTCTGTCTCTTGTCTTGGTGGTGCACTTTGATAGACTCTTTCCTATCTCTTGATGTTATCTTCCCACTTATAGCGCTGTCTTCCCCTTGCACGTTTGTCTTCAACTCTGCCTTCTATTATGGTCTTCATTAAGGTGTTATGTCTTTTTATATGGCCAAAATATTTTAGCTGTCTAATTGTGATCGTCTTCAAAAGCACCCTTTTCATACCTAAGTTTTCTTATGGCCTCTTTATTTGTTTTCTTCGCTTTCCATAAGAGGCGCCACATTCTTCTATATATCCACATCTCGAAAGCCTCTATTCTTTCTTCCAACTGCTTATTCATTAACAGAACTATCGACTTCCACATTTGAGCTAACAGCTGTCAGTTCCAACCTGAAAATTAAATTACTTAATTGGTGGGTTTTTTTTCCCCCTTTAACACTTATAAGATCGCTTCTGTTTTCACAACAACGTCAGGTATCCCTAATTCACATAAGCAAATCCCTGTCAAAGTAACCGAAAAAATACATAAAGATTCTTATTAATCACATCTTATCAACAGAATCCAGGAGTTCACTACCAAACGCGTAAATTTTAAGCACTGATTCAAAGTAGATCCTCCCAGGGAAGTATTTATAAATTATAATGATCTGGTTCTGTGACGACAACCAAAACAGTTGGAGATTTGCGTGTCCAGTCTGGGCGGTAGGAAGCTGCCTAAGATCACCGAATAAGCAGCTGTGAAGACAACAAACGAGCGCACGCGACCTTTCGCTAATTTGCGAAAAGTTACGAAAGTTATCGGAAAGGCAATGAATAACAAAACACGCGCGAAGGAAATAATAACTAGCACCAACCACGCTCTTAACCTAAATCAACAGACGAAACGATACAACTCTAACACGGGTCTCAACGCTCTTCAATTGTTCGATTTCGCGAACCCTTTCGGCGATATCCTCACAATCTCGAACAAAAGGCAGTCACCGATGAAAAGTGGACCCTGCCGACTTCCATCCTAACACGCGACCATTATGTGCGGCGAGAAACATTAAGTGCGGGTCGGAACTACACGCATTAAGGGCTTGCACAATGCACCCCAACAACCTTATCAACTATACCTGTGTTCCTCAACCGCTACTCTCAGCGCTCCTCTAAGAACTGCGATCGTTTGCCTTTGGGCATTAAATATCGGCACACGTGAAAGTGTGGCTATTTTAGTGGCTTCATACGATCTGTAAATATCGGTAAGCGTAAAAGTGGGGTTATTTTAGTGGCTCTTCATTTGCAGCTCGGCTGTTCCTGAGGTATGCTAGCAGTGCTTATAAGTACGTCATATAATAACAGAAGATGGCAGATGTGAATTAGAAATGAAGAAAAGAATAGCCAAAGCTACATTCAAAAACCCGCCAAGCCCGGTTGAGAAAGGAGGAGGGCGGCCTATATGGAGACAGTAAGGAAGCACCCCATCCAACGTGCAAAGGCACAATAGACTAATCACCTGTTTGTTTAAAACCTGATTACACGAAATGCAAGAGAGAAAACCGTACTGATTCTAAAGGCGACGAATTGGAACGGACTACGACTTATGAAACATGGAATAGAAGGAGTGTATGTTTCATTACTGTATGGTGTGAAAGATGGACAATATCAAAGCGGTTGAAAGATTAAGAAAACTGAGGCCCTCGAGAAGGGGATATATAGAAGAATGACGCGTATCTCAAGGAAAAAGAAGATAAAAGAGGTCACAGAAAACTTAGGAATGAAAAGATAATTAACGAAGGCGATCAAAATCAGAGAACTAAAGTATTTTGGCCACATAAAAAAGACATAACACCTTACTGAAGACCTTACTAGAAGGAAGAGTTGAAGACAAACTTGCAAGAGGAAGACAGCGCTCTGAATGGGAAAATAATATCAAGAAACAGACAAGAAAGAGTCTATCAGAGTGCACCATTAAGACAAGAGACAGAAGACGTTGATGATCCAATTGCAGCCGACCTTCTTTGTGGAGATGATGATGACAACCGACGCCTTCTGGCTAGTGCCCTGGATTTCTATAAAGAGTTACGTCAACTAAGTCAGAATCGAAAACGAGGCTGAACGACGTGGACGCCATTTTTTGTCGACAATACCTGGGTTAGTAGCGGGAATTAGCGTCGAGTAAGATTTTTTTTTTTTAAATTAATGAAGAAAAATATCCGGTTCAACCTCTGATGGGTTATAATTAGGATATATATTGTTTTCAATTCCAAATAATATGAACAACTGCCGATGAGAAAGTGGCATCACATTTGTCAAATCATTGTAAATAGGGACAATTACAATTATGCTAATACGTTAAATAAATAAACAAACAAACAAACAAACAAAATCAAGAAGAAACTCTGAACAAGAATTATATTAAAATGGAGGGGGTGTAAAGGCCTGGTGGTTCCAGTTATATAACTGACTTTAACAGATATTTAATTGACTTTCATCTGTTAAAAGTCATATGCATTGTAAGAACAGCATCAGACCTTCACATTCCCAGACACTAATATTAACATTTGTTCGTGATAAATATTGTTTGACTATATTATGCAGTTCCCTAGGTCTGTCTTATTCTTAACACCTCTTCTATATTTATAAGATTATATATATATTCATTCATAACCCTCCACTCCCAAAGGAGCATAGGCCTTCAACAAACACATGCCAAGTCCTCCTGTCACGTGCCATCATCTCAAGTTCTTTCCATGTTCTCCTCATCATTTTCACCTCTGTTTCCAACTCTCTTCTCCATGTACTTCTTGGTCTTCCTCTGCCTCTCTTGCCCTGGGGGTTCCAGAACAAGGACTGCCTTGTAATGCTATCAACAGGTTTCCTCAGTGTGTGTCCTATCCATCGCCATCGTCTTCTTCTCATCTCTTGTTCCACTGGTACTTGTCCAGTTCTTGTCATCAGTTCCACATTGGTAACCTTGTCATACCATTTTAATCCCTCTATTCTACGCAAGCACCCATTTATGAAAGTCTGTAGCTTTTTGGTTGTTGTCTTTGTTGTTCTCCATGTCTCCGAGCCATACAATAGGACTGACTTCACATTTGAGTTGAAGATTCTTATTTTCGTGTTGGATCCTATTTCTCTTGATCTCCGTATATTTCCCAATGCAATGAAAGCTCCTCTTGCTTTTTGTATTCTTATTTTGATATCGCTGTCTGTCCCTCCAACTTTGTCTATATTACTGCCAAGATATGTGTATGATTCTTGTCACGTAGCGTTTAAAGGATAAGAGAATTATTTAGAGGAAATAATAGATCTGATGTGGAAGATTTGGCTCAAGGAATCCCTGCTGGGTTTTCCCACTTCCGAAGGGTGACGAAGAGGGTAAATTCTCCTAACTCGACAGGTCTGGAAAAGATTGTAAGGAGATATTTGGTCTCTCGCTACCGTCGTCCCCTTCTCAGTTATCTATTATTATTATTCTTTAAATTATATTATATTTTACGAGCCCCCCCTCCCTTATAAAGGAAGATAAACATAGACAATATTCAACATCTAATGGAAGGAACAAAGCGTGGGGTACAGTATATACACCCAATTGGTTTATTGCAATAAAGTGAATAGATGGTGAATGATAGTATTGTCGATGGAATTAGTGTCTGCTGTATGTATTATGTGTCTCACAATTCAAGTGTTTTTCATCATGGATGACTAAACTAGGCATTGATGTAGTGAGGTTCCTTTTTCGTGGACTTAGCTTTTCAGCCCCTGGCTGATAGTGAAGTGTGGTTAGTTCTCCGGTCTCCTGACGTTGCCCCGGTAGGTCTTGAATGGTTCGGATTTGCCTTCTCTGTGCTCGACTCCGTATTCTGCGCTGAGATTGGACTGTCGTGCAAGGCTCCACCATAGACTACTCAAAGATGGACGCTAACCCGCAATTAGACACGTGGCTTCAGTGTTTTTAATGCGAGAATTCGCCGATAATTGGGTTAGACCTAGCTGTCTCAAGGGTTCCGGGCAAGTGAAGAATGCTCGTGTTGCCGCCTTTTAGCGGGTCATTTCCGCTTGGACACGTGATCCATAGCGTGCATCATGTGACATTAGCGTCAAATAAACGCTCCAATCAATAGCGTTAAAAGTCACGTGGGGTCTTCCTAAAGTGGCATAAACTGGTTTTATCAGCTTAAGCAGTCTTAAATTAAAACAGGTTCCTAGCTACCGAGGTCATTGGTCAACAATGACGTCGTATCTAAAAATAGCGAGGAGAAAATACTGAATGCTAGGAGAATTTCCGCCAGTGACAATTCCCGGGACTTTGCGATCATGCATTGAGGATGAGAAAAAAACGATGTCACGTAAATAATAAAAAAAATGAAGAGAAGATTGGGCAAGTTGTCACACAAGCCCCTCCTCAAGTTTGACGTTCCGTCCAACTCCTCTTGTCCTGTCTTCCTCTTCTTTTCCAGTTTCTCATATCTCCTCGGTTGCGTCCGGATGTCTGCTCAAAAAATCTGCCCCTACGTTGTTCTTCCCAGGTATGTATTCTATGTGAAAGGAATATGGCTGCAACAGGAGTGACCATCTCATAAGCCGGGCATTAAGGTTCTTCGACGCTGCAAGAAATATCAACGGTTGGTGATCACACTGCACCGTGAACTTTTTCCCGTATAAATATGGTTGAAACTTCTGCACAGCCCATATTAGCGACAGACATTCTCGTTCGATGGTAGAGTAGTTCTGTTCAGCAGGGTTCAATTTCCTACTAGCATATGCGATGGGGAATAGAGTTGCAGAAGGTCTATCACTAGGCTGCAGGAGAGTGGCTCCTATCCCTATATTGCTAGCATCTGTTCGCAGCGTAAAGTTCAGAGTTAAGTCAGGCAGTCGCAGAATTGGCCTAGCTGTGAGTTTCTCCTTCAGCAGCGTGTAGGCATTTTCGCACTCCGCTGTCCAGGTTACTTTGTCCGGGTTCCCATTCTTGGTTAATGCGGTCAATGGCGCACTCAGGGTATTAAAATCTTTAATATATCTCTGGTAGAAGCCACATAGAGACACAAATGACCTTACATCCTTTTTAGTCTGGGGTCGTGGGGCCCGCTGTAACTTCTCAATATTACGCGCATCTGGGAACATGCATCCATGCGTGATAGTGTGTCCCAGGAATTCTAGTTGCTCGCAGGCAATTTGACATTTTGTAGGGCGAGCGGTGAGTCCTGTTTCTCTAAGTCTTTCGAAGAGTAGGGAAACTGCGTCCAGGTGCTCCTCAAAGGTGTTCGTGGCAATAAGTATGTCGTCCATGAAATTACTTATCCCAGGGTGGTTCAGGGGTTCCAGTAGCTTCCTCATCATACGAGTAAAGACGCTTGGGGCGTTGCTTAGCCCAAATGGCAATACATTAAACTCGTAATGGCCTTCAGAAGTACTAAATGCTAACATATGTCGAATTTCCTCTTTTACCGGGATCTGGTAGTACCCTTTGCTAAGGTCTATCTTCGAAAAGTATCGTGCTCTACTCAGCTTGGTGAAAAGCTGATTCTGATCCGGTAAGGGCTCCGCTTGAAATTCCGTTACAGCGTTGAGCCTTCGGTAGTCTATGCAGAGGCGATGTTCTCCTGTGGATTTTCTAAGCAACACTACACTCGCACTATAAGGCGACTCTGATTTTGAGATAATATTTTCCTTAAGCAGGTACTCGATTTCCTCACTCAATGCCTTTGCTTTAGCATAAGGAACAGGATAGTTCTTAACTCGTACCGGGGCGAGGTCTGTTAGCTTCATATCAAATTCTATCAGGTTGGTCATGCCAGGTTTATCCGTGAGTGTACTAGGGTGTTTTCTCAACAACTGTTGAACCCGTGCCTGCTGATCCTCCGTTAAAGTTGAACTAATCTGAACATCTTGATGAGTTTCGCACTGACGAAGAGGGTATTCACAGGAGGTCAGGGGTTCTGCCTCAGTTTCCGTCGCAATAGCCAGTGTCAGGAAATGTGCTGGTTCTGCACCTGGTCTTTCATAATATCGCTTCAGCAGGTTTATGTGGTAAATTTTCTGCTTCCCCTTTATGGCAATCTTGTAATTGGTGCGCGACATTTTCTCAACAATTTTATATGGACCTCTCCACCCGATTTGCAATTTATTATTATTGCTACTGGGCAGGAGTAATAATACCTGTTCTCCTACTTCTAGCTCCCTATCCTTCGCAGTGCGGTTGTAGTAACGCGCATGTTTACGACGGGCACGGCGTACATTTTCCTTTGCCAGTTCCCATCCTGTTTTAAGGCGTTGGGTCAACTCCTTCACGTATTGGGATGCAGAGGTGACCGTCTCATCAGCTTTATCATCTGTCCAAGTACGTAACAGTGCCTCTAAAGGTCCTTTTATAGGTCTACCAAACAGCAATGTGGCAGGAGGCATCCCAGTAGAATTGTGGGGTACTTCGCGGTAAGCAAATAGTGCTGCGGGTAAGTATTGATCCCAGCTCTCTGGTTTTTCCTGCGCAAGTTTCCGAAGGATGGAAATAAGGGTCCCGTTAAACCGCTCCACCTGGCCATTTGCCTGGGGGTGGTAGGGAGAGGTGTGGATATGTCGGGCCTGAAATATCCTAAACACTTCCTCGGTGAGTTTTCCTCGGAATTGGGAACCATTATCTGTCAGGATCTGTGACGGAAACCCTAGCCGAGTAAATATGGTGAGCAGAGCCTCAGCAACATGCTTAGAATCACAGGCGGGCATAGCAATTGCCTCTGCCCACATGGAGCAACAATCCACTAACGTGAGTATATAACTGTTTCTCTTTTTGCTACGAGTAAGTGGACCCACAATATCCACCGCTACTCGTTCGAAGGGTGTGCCCAAGATTGGCATTTCTCCCAGAGTGGCTGGGGCCGTCCAGTGTTTCGGCGCTGTCCTCTGGCACTGCGGGCATGATTTCACATATCTCTGGATATCGGCGTTGATACCTGGCCAATAATAATGACATGAAATACGCTGAATCGTGGCACTTATGCCCATGTGGCCACTAAACGGAAGGGCATGGCCCATTTCTAGGACCTGGGCTCGGTATGCTGATGGAACCACAAGTTGCCCATGTTCCTGTCCTCCATTTCCTGCTTTCCGATGCAACAGCCCATTTTTCTTGTAGAAGTCTCCCTTTTGGAGAGGAGTGTGCGCTCTCGGTAGTTTTTTGTAGCAGGGTGCTAGAGATTGATCCTCCGTTTGTGCCTTTTTTAATTCCTCAGGAAGGATGTTGGGTGGGGATTCCAACTCCGTATTCCGTTTGGCCTGTCCTCTAGTGGTGACAGCCGCCACAACCAGAGGGTGAATGGGTTCTCCCAAGAACACATACCTACACCCTAAGATCAAGGGATAAATAGGGTCGTCCAAGATCGCTGCACTGATTTCCCCAGTCACATATTTTGATTTGACCTTAATCTTGGCTATGGCCAAACGCATAGGTGCTGCACTTTTAGTAGGTCCTTGTATTTCTATAGTGTCTTCTGTCATCTGGTCAGGCTTGACTAGGGATGCACAGACAACTGCGTCGAATGCAAGGCCTGTATCATAAAGGCAGGTCACCTCTTGGTCATTTACGAGGACTGTCTCAACGACCGGGGGATGTCGGGGTTTGTCCAGAGGTTCTTCCGGTCCATTTCCCCTTGCGGCACTTTTACGTAAGCAGGCAGCATGATGAGGTGGGTTTTTCCGGTTGCACTCCTGCGTATTGTGGGTGATGGTTCTACAGTGCTTACACCATTTTTCCCCTTGCCTCTGCTGCTGGAAATTAGATCTCTGAGTAGTCTTGTAGTCTGGCTTGTCATGCTTTTTGAAGTTAGTATACGGTGGTTTCACTTGGGGGTCCATGTGTGACTGAGCGGTCTGTCTAGGTACGTAATCTGGTTGTTTCCGTCTGGGTGGTGGATTCTCTGATAGTGCTGCCTGATATCGTTCCGCTAACTGGACTATGGATTCTAAAGTGCTGGCCCCATTCTCTGTCAGGAATCTTCTCATGTCGGAAGTCATGGTGTCCTTCAGTTGTTCGATCATGACCATTTCCTTCAGGCCTTCCCAATCATGAGTAAAATTCCCTAGGGCACCCCACTTCTCCACGTAGGAATCCAGTCTCGCAGCAAACTGAGCAAAGTTCTCTCCGACTTCCCTCCTAGAGTTACGGAACCTCTTCCTATAGGCGTCAGCATGTAGCTCATAACGAACCAATAGTGCCTTTTTCAAAGAGTCGTAGTCATCCTGTAAACCTGGAGGAAGCTTGCTATACACGTCATAAGCAGTTCCTCTAAGCCCTTGCGACAGTTTCAGGTTCCATTTGCTCTTCTCCAAACCAAACGTGGTGGCAAACTTCTCAAATTTGTCGAGATACCTATCGATCGAGTCGGCTTGTTCCGAGAAAGCTTCAAATGGAAACGTCAAAGGTCCCAAAGTTGACATGAGTGAGGATGGCAAAGGTCCGGTGCCCCCTGCGTGCAAGGAAGGCATATCATCTGACCGTGGCGATAGGTTGCCTGAGGAGGTAGATGCGGTCGCACCGGCTACTGGTTCAACTCTTTGAGCTTGTCCCTGCATCTCTAACTGCTTCATCTTCAATGCATGCTCGCGTTCATCTCTCTCGCTTCTTTCTCTAGCGTCTACAGCTTTTATCCTCTCATCTATTTCTGCTAACTTTATTCGCTCTTCTCTTTCAGCTTTCGCTGTTTCTCGAGCGTAATACTTATCAGTCTCGACACTGACATAATTTGCAAGGTCCACCCCACTATAACCTAGATCTCGACCGGCCTCCCCTAGTGCTGCCTTAAGCTTAACTATTTCAGCCATCTTTTGCAGTTAAAGTCCACACTGAGTAAGCTAGTGCTACCTTCCAATAGTATTTCTAGCAACAAGTAAATACTAATTATTTATCCGACTGCTGTAGAATGAAATTACTACAGTTATGGAGACTTAAGGTCTGTAATTCAATGAAATACAAAATCAAGAACTAACTTAATTAAACACAACATATATAAAGGGATTCACCAATCAATGCCTGAATTTCTAGAAAAAATGTTTTCTGTCTTTCTAGAGCTCACTGTGTGAAAATACATGTGTTAAAATGGTATACTGTAATGACTGAATGGATGATACTATCCCAGAGGTATGATAAAATACATAAGTTCAAATCCCGGACCGAGACACCAGTGTCACGTAGCGTTTAAAGGATAAGAGAATTATTTAGAGGAAATAATAGATCTGATGTGGAAGATTTGGCTCAAGGAATCCCTGCTGGGTTTTCCCACTTCCGAAGGGTGACGAAGAGGGTAAATTCTCCTAACTCGACAGGTCTGGAAAAGATTGTAAGGAGATATTTGGTCTCTCGCTACCGTCGTCCCCTTCTCAGTTATCTATTATTATTATTCTTTAAATTATATTATATTTTACGAGCCCCCCCTCCCTTATAAAGGAAGATAAACATAGACAATATTCAACATCTAATGGAAGGAACAAAGCGTGGGGTACAGTATATACACCCAATTGGTTTATTGCAATAAAGTGAATAGATGGTGAATGATAGTATTGTCGATGGAATTAGTGTCTGCTGTATGTATTATGTGTCTCACAATTCAAGTGTTTTTCATCATGGATGACTAAACTAGGCATTGATGTAGTGAGGTTCCTTTTTCGTGGACTTAGCTTTTCAGCCCCTGGCTGATAGTGAAGTGTGGTTAGTTCTCCGGTCTCCTGACGTTGCCCCGGTAGGTCTTGAATGGTTCGGATTTGCCTTCTCTGTGCTCGACTCCGTATTCTGCGCTGAGATTGGACTGTCGTGCAAGGCTCCACCATAGACTACTCAAAGATGGACGCTAACCCGCAATTAGACACGTGGCTTCAGTGTTTTTAATGCGAGAATTCGCCGATAATTGGGTTAGACCTAGCTGTCTCAAGGGTTCCGGGCAAGTGAAGAATGCTCGTGTTGCCGCCTTTTAGCGGGTCATTTCCGCTTGGACACGTGATCCATAGCGTGCATCATGTGACATTAGCGTCAAATAAACGCTCCAATCAATAGCGTTAAAAGTCACGTGGGGTCTTCCTAAAGTGGCATAAACTGGTTTTATCAGCTTAAGCAGTCTTAAATTAAAACAGGTTCCTAGCTACCGAGGTCATTGGTCAACAATGACGTCGTATCTAAAAATAGCGAGGAGAAAATACTGAATGCTAGGAGAATTTCCGCCAGTGACAATTCCCGGGACTTTGCGATCATGCATTGAGGATGAGAAAAAAACAATGTCACGTAAATAATAAAAAAAATGAAGAGAAGATTGGGCAAGTTGTCACAATTCTACATCTTGTATTGGCGTTTCTTCAAGTTCAACCCTGTTTTCATTACCTGCATTTATTCGCATTATTTTTGTCTTTTCCCTGTGTATTTTCAGACCCAATTGCTGTGACCTCTCATCGAGTGTTTTCAATTTGTCCTGCATCTGATTACGGTTATGGGACAGGAGAGCCAAATCATCAGCAAAATCCAGATCATCCAACTGCTTAGTCAGAGTCCACTGGATTCCATTTCTGTTGTGTGTTGTCGATGATCTCATAACCCAATCTATTGCCAGCAAGAAAAGAAATGGAGACAAGAGGCATCCCTGTCGCACTCCTGTTCTTATCCCAAATGGTTCTGTAAGCTGTCCTTCATGAAGAACTCTGCACGTCATGTCTTCATAGGTTTTCTTTATTAAATTAATGATTTTCAGGGGAACTCCATAATGCCTCATCAATTTCCAAAGTGATTCTCTGTCCACACTGTCAAATGCTTTTTCGTAGTCCACAAATCCGATGTATAGTGGTGAATTCCATTCCAGACTTTGTTCAACTATTATTCTCAAAGTGGCTATCTGGTCTGTACATGATCTGTTTTGTCGAAAACCTGCTTGTTCATCTCTCAATTTCTTGTCTATGGACTCCTTTAATCTCTCAAGGATAATCCTGTTCAATACCTTTCCTGGCACTGATAGTAACATTATTCCTCTATAATTTGTGCACTCTTGTAGATTTCCCTTCTTAGGCAACTTAACCAGATATCCTTCCTTCCATTCTGCTGGTATCTCTTCTTTTTCCCAGACTTTACCAAGTAATTTATATAACATCTCTGTAGCCGTGTCGATATCTGCTTTGATGGCCTCTGCTGGAATGCCATCAGGTCCAGACGCTTTTCCATCTCTTAGAAGCTTTATGGCTTTCTTTATTTCTTCCTTCGTTGGTCTTTCACCGTTAATTTGTAGCTCTTCTTCTGCTGGCTGGATGTCCGGCGGGTTTTGTGGAGCTGGTCTATTGAGAAGGTCCCCAAAATATTCTGTCCACCTCTTCATTTGCTCTTGTATATTGCTGAGCAGTTTCCCATTCTTATCTTTTATGAGGCAACTTGTTTGCTTGTATTTCCCTGTTAGCTTCTTTGTGCTGCTATACAGTTCTCTCATATTTCCTTTGGTTGCAGCATCTTCTGCCTCTCTTGCCAACTCCTCAATATACTTCCTCTTGTCTCTTTTGATACTTCTTTTTACTTCTTTGTTTGCTTCTGTGTACACTTCTTGAGCCTTGGCTTTGGAACTTCTGGTTTTGCTTGTGTTTAACTCTGCTTTCTTGTTTTTTCTATCTTTTATCTTATTGATGGTTTCTGTTGTTATCCATGCTTTTTGTTGTCTTTCCCTTTTCCCCAGTATTTCTTCACATGTCTCCTTCCATACCGTTTTGACCTGCTGCCAATAGTCTTCTGTATTCTCTACATCTTCCAACTGTTGGAGCACTTGGAATTTGTTGGATACTGTGACCGCAAATTTGTCTCTTGTTTCTTGATTTCTTAGCTGTCCTACATTAAACTGTTGTCTATAATTTTGCATTGTTGCATATCTCTTGAGTTTCATTTTTACTTTGGCTATCAGAAGATGGTGATCTGATGCCACATCTGCTCCTCTATATACCTTTACATCCTGCAATGATGATCTAAACTTCTTCTTTATGCATATATGATCGATCTGATTTTCTGTTCTATGGTCTGGTGATATCCATGTTGCCTTGTGTATTCTCTTATGTGGAAACATGCTTCCTCCTATAGCCAGTTGATTTGAAGCACAGAAGTTTGCGAATAGTTCTCCATTTTCATTCATTACTCCTAGCCCATGTTTCCCATGACTTCTTCAAATCCAGTATTGACTGTACCTATCTTTGCATTCATGTCACCCATCAAAATTGTGATGTCTCTTCTTTTTACTTTATCCATAATTTCCTGTAGTTTAGTATAAAATGCTTCTTTCACAGACTCTTCTTTGTCATTAGTTGGTGCATAACATTGGATGACATTGACATGAATTTTCTTTTTAGCTGTTTTGAAAATAGCTGTTATTATTCTGGGTCCCACAGCTTCCCATTCAATGAGTGCTTTCTGTGCTTCTTTAGATAACATAAGAGCTACCCCTTCACTGTGGTGTGAACTTTCGTCTTCGTGTCCTGAGGACAGCACCAATTCACCTGTGATGAGTTTCTTCCTGTCTACCCCCTTCCACTTTGTTTCACACATTCCCAGAACCTCGATTTTGTATTCCCTCATTTCTGCTGCTACTTGTGCCACTTTCCCTTGTTCGTTCAATGTCCGAACATTCCAGGTGCCAAATCTGGAAGTTCTCCTAGAAGAAAGAAGGTTAGTCAGCAACACAGACTCCTTTCGGCTTTCTCTGTGTTGCATCATACGCCTCCCCGCGAGAGGACCTTCCCCTGTCTTGGATGGCTGTGTTTTATTTTCTTTATTTGACTTGTCCATATTTGTTGAAGTTTTTTGTGGTTTAAATTTTTTTTACAGGATGGGGTAACCGGCCCCATGCCCAACCCTCCTTAGTCGCCTTCTACGACATGCTTGGCAGGGGACAGTGTTACTATTCTTTGCTCCCCTTTCGGGCCCCGGTAACACACGGGTGATTATATATATATATATATATTTTATATAATCTATATAATTTTAAATTATATAATAGAAATTATATAATTATTATAATTTTATAATTATATAATTTAAATATATAAAATAATATTCATTTCATTTTTCATTCATAACCTTCCACTCCCAAAGGAGCATAGGCCTTCAACAAACACATGCCAAGTCCTCCTGTCACGTGCCATCATCTCAAGTTCTTTCCATGTTCTCCTCATCATTTTCACCTCTGTTTCCAACTCTCTTCTCCATGTACTTCTTGGTCTTCCTCTGCGTCTCTTGCCCTGGGGGTTCCAGAACAAGGACTGCCTTGTAATGCTATCAACAGGTTTCCTCAGTGTGTGTCCTATCCATCGCCATCGTCTTCTTCTCATCTCTTGTTCCACTGGCACTTGTCCAGTTCTTGTCATCAGTTCCACATTGGTAACCTTGTCATACCATTTTAATCCCTCTATTCTACGCAAGCACCCATTTATGAAAGTCTGTAGCTTTTTGGTTGTTGTCTTTGTTGTTCTCCATGTCTCCGAGCCATACAATAGGACTGACTTCACATTTGAGTTGAAGATTCTTATTTTCGTGTTGGATCCTATTTCTCTTGATCTCCATATATTTCCCAATGCAATGAAAGCTCCTCTTGCTTTTTGTATTCTTATTTTGATATCGCTGTCTGTCCCTCCAACTTTATCTATATTACTGCCAAGATATGTGTATGATTCTACATCTTGTATTGGCGTTTCTTCAAGTTCAACCCTGTTTTCATTACCTGCATTTATTCGCATTATTTTTGTCTTTTCCCTGTGTATTTTCAGACCCAATTGCTGTGACCTCTCATCGAGTGTTTTCAATTTGTCCTGCATCTGATTACGGTTATGGGACAGGAGAGCCAAATCATCAGCAAAATCCAGATCATCCAACTGCTTAGTCAGAGTCCACTGGATTCCATTTCTGTTGTGTGTTGTCGATGATCTCATAACCCAATCTATTGCCAGCAAGAAAAGAAATGGAGACAAGAGGCATCCCTGTCGCACTCCTGTTCTTATCCCAAATGGTTCTGTAAGCTGTCCTTCATGAAGAACTCTGCACGTCATGTCTTCATAGGTTTTCTTTATTAAATTAATGATCTTCAGGGTGACGATGAAATAATATGTGAAATAATATGTGAAATAATATCATGTAATAAAATTTTATATTTTTATTATTTTATTAATATTTTTTAATTATAATAAATTATATAACATTATATAATAAATTATATAATATTATTGTTATATAATAATAAAAATTATATATATATATATATATATATATATATATATATATATATATATATATATATATATATATATATATATATATATATATATACACTGAAGCACATTAAAAACGCACCACTATTATATATACTGATGCCGAGAAGCTGGCAAAAAAAAGTGTGGGAATGGATTTTCCCCGAGTTTGCCATGCGGTAGAGAGCGAATGGCTGCTGGAATGGAAAGTGCAAGATTCAACCCATGGGTGTGTGTACAGACTACATGAAAACGATGAAAGTTACACGTGCAACACGATTCTCAACAGCTATGACCCTGAAAATGTGTACGCGTTGTGGCAGTATACTCGGTATAAAAAGGCCGTTGAGACAAAACACCCAGTACATGTGCTTGAAATGCCACGACTATCTGAAAACGACCGCCAACGAGCCATTGGTATGTTGGAGACCGGAATGAGCTCGCGGGCCATTGCCAGAAGGATGAATTGCCACCACAGCACTATTGTACGTATCAATGAACGTTACGGAACCACTGGCAGTGCCCGGGATAGACTTCGGAGTGGCCAACCACGAGTTACTACCCCTGCGCAAGATCGTCATATTGTGCTGAGTCAACTAAGGAATTGACTCTCCCGGCAAGTCAAACAGCAAGAGCAATAGTGGGTAGACATGGGCAAGTCTCTCGAATGACAGTCATACGACGACTCAGAGATACAGTCCTTACTGCAAGACGACCTTATGTTGGGCCAAACTTTACTCACAGACATCGTTAGCAGCGCCTGCAATGGGCAGAGCAACATATCAGATGGACTAGACTGCAGTTGAATGCTGTCCTATTCACAGACGAGAACAGATTCAACATATCCTTTGCAGATGGACGTATGCGGATTTAGCGACGGTGTGAAGAGCGCTTTGCAGATTGCTGTGTCAACCGATTTCGAGGTGGCAGTATTCACATTTGGGGAGGATTCAGTTTTCACCATCGCTTGCCTCTTCACGTCTTCCGTGGAAATGTTAATGCTGTGACATATCGAGATGAGGTTCTGGATTCACTGGTTGCTCCTGCGTTCACAATTTATCCAGACTTGCAGCTTCTCCAGCAGGATAACGCACGTGCATTTTTTTGTATTTTTGGTTTTCTCCCTTGCCTGCACAGAATGCAATGAATTTCCTAACAATCAAATGTACAAATTAATGACCAGCATGGATTCATAGGAAAATGAATAAAGATTCCAAATATGTAAACTTGTACACACTTATATTTACATTTCACACTCTGTTCCTGGATTATACAGGTGGTGCGTTTTTAATGTGCTTCAGTATATAATATATATATATATATATATATATATATATATAATTATAATAATAAAATTATATAATATAATTATATAATAAAACTATAATAAAATCTAGGGTCCAAAATATGTAATTAGATTTTGTTAAAACTATCTGTACATAGTCGCATTTTAAATGAAAACATAAACTGGTGTGATCATCTGGATCTAGTAAAACTGTCAGTGTCTACAACAGTCATTCACCAGTTTCCACATTTCAAACTAGGTAAATAGTTCAATTCGAAGAAAGTATGTTTTGCTGAGTGTTGCAACTCTAACTGAATATTTGTTGCTACATAGTGGAATTCTAACGGAATATAAAATTCAACGGAGTATGTGTTAAAAATCCACGCTACTGATTCTTTTCAATAAACCGGTAAGTAAACTAGTTTTCTTCTTTTTGTTTTGTTACTTGAAATACAAATAATAGTACAAATATGTGCTACTGTATTTCCATCTAATTTTATTTCAAATTATTAGCTAACCTAAACGAAAATGCAAATTGGGTCCGAAACTCATGATCGGGTCCATTTTCCTGCAATAAGGGGGTGGGGTGGGAGGCGTTATTCTCCGAGTAAATTTTTAGTTTACAGGAAGTCGCGGAGCGTACGACTGGCAGAGTGGCTGCAGCGCTGGTCTCTCGCGGCAAAGGTGCTATTGTTCGAACACCGTGGCGTCACGCTCGTCTACCCAGCTGTAAATGGGTACCTGACCCTGCTCTTGGGGAAGGAAGAAACAGCGAGGAAGGGAACTTGTCACCCCCCCCCCCCCCACCTCTCGATGCTGGTGGACCTAGGTATAGTGAAATCTCTAACAATTCACTCTCCTACGTCAGTACCTGCCATGAAACTACCGTTACCTTTTTTATTTTGTTCAGTTTTTGCCTTCTTCTGGCGAGGCGCGTTCCTTTCAACCTATTTGGTTATATCAGAGCGCATTTACCATCCCCCCAAAAAAGTCAACTCTGTTGACTGCTAACCCGATCAGTGTTGATAGATACTAAGTCCTGAAAAGGGACTCGCCAGCTACGCCAACGCCCTTTACCTTTTTTTTTTTTTATAGGTGTTTGCTACTTTTCTGTGTAGCACGCCCCTTTCAACCATCTACCATACACATGGAGCTGTTGGTTATATCAGGACGCGTTTCATTTTTTGTAATAATACCTTTTTTAGGAAGTCTCACGAATTTATAGTAGGCCTACCTGTTAAAGGGTCAGTATTTCCTCGTCACAAAACATCTCTAAAACTAATGTCATGTTAAAACGAATGACAGGATTACGATAGTAGATACAATTTATATCTTGTGTCAAGACCTGAAGTCTTTTATATATGGACATTGTCGTGAGTTGGTCTGTTGCACAACACGGCCTTCTGAATAATTTTGAGTAACTCTGACCACACCGCGCGCCATATATTGTAAGAATTGCCTGATACACTGACCAATCAGAACGCTCCGTTATGCCGTGTTTACTACAGTCTTGGATAAATAAAATGGAAGTCCAAATATGTGCAAACAAGTATCGGGGGACAATTAACTACATCATTATGAAAGAAGTACCACCTGGAAGAGGCTACCAAAACGATATTGGGGATGTTGCTCTACAAGTCTGTACAAAGACTATTACGACAAGTAGTATAATAAGAGAGAAAATCTCTAGTTGAATGCATCGAATCCTCAGGTTAGTCCATTATTTAGCTGTGTAAAGTACGCATAGAATAAAATGCATTTAGGAATGAAAAAACATTATTAACCAGAAAGATGTAGAATAATACAGGGCGTATTTTAAACTTTAGATGAATAAAATCGCTCCATAAATAACGTAGATAACTAAAAGCTTAGTTTTCCTGATTTGCACAATAGGTAAATTTTACCAATATTTTCGGAACACAAAACACATTAGTAGGGGAACTACCTCGGACGCTCGAGGTCGTACTATATATAACGCGTGTCTAACAGAATCAGGTCAGTCACAATATTTGAAATCTACAGCGAGCGGCAAATGAAAGCAAGTGTTAGTGCCTTCTGTACTTGAAAGCAGACCATAAACAACCATTAACAGCTCGACTGTGTGTATGCCTGAGGGTAAGAACGAATATATATATATATAATTATGTGTATTTTTAGTGGTTAATCCACTTGTACGATAGGAAGTGTGTAGATGTGTTAGAAAATTAGAGTGTGTTGCTGGTGAACTTACAGGCTTGTGTGTAATTCTGGAGGCAAAGCCAGCCTTGGGAAACATTCAAAATAATTGAGAATGATGGCCAAAGTGTGTCTGTAAGTTTAGAAATGTATTTAAAGAAGTATTTCTTAATGGAATGACACACATACCAGGAACATAAGGAAGGATGAAAGGAATTGGATTACTGTTTATTTTTATGTATTACTTAGTAGTTTTATTCACGACAAAATTATTGTAGGGAGGCGGATCATGGGAAAAAGATTATAAATAAGGATGTAGAAGAAAATTATGATCACAGTGAATTGAATTGATTGTTGCTACTATATTATATCTTGTGCATCTGCTATCACTCCGTCTGAAACTGTCTATCATCCCCATCTGTGTGATAGAGGGATATTGATAGAAAAATACAGGGGTTGCATTTAACTTCGTTTCAGGTTTTATCCCGTCAAAACCTAATAAATATACAAGAAGTATCTCTTACTGAGGTTACGACGGATGCAGTGCCGGTCTATGTCAGAGGGCGAGACATCTCGTGTATACCACTTGGAAGAATTTCAGCAAATATTTCTATCCAGTATCAGAGGGAGCCATCTTCGGTGACTCAGATAAGTTGCCCAGAAAGGCAACTGTACAGCCCAGATCACCAAAAATAAAATTAAACAGTCTTATGATGACTATAGCAGTGCAGATCTTCAATCAGAACTGTGAGAGTAACAACTATTAATTAATCAGAGAGAGACCAACCAAGCAAGACTTTCTCCATAGTGATAGACATTTTAATTCAGTGAAAGACTTTGTTGAAAATTTTATTATTTATTTAATGCTGTAATATTTTTTTTTTTTTTTTTGAAACACTTTTCAAACAGAAAATAGAAACTGTACAATTAAATTGTAAATATTTACCAGCAGACTTACTTAAATTAAGTTAAGTTACAGTCCTTGTTGGTGAATTTAATTAATTAATTACCCCTAGCAGAGTCAATAACAATAATAACCACCATATTAACAGAGGAGGATCTGGAGAGGTAGCACATAAGGACTCAGAGTACTACATTACCATCTTCTCTGGGAACTTATACAGCTTGACCCTACCTTTGTTGTTTATACACCCTTACTCTTTTCAGAGAAGGGGTATTACTGATAAGACCAGACTCTTATCTGGCACTATCCTGGTATCATCTCATACACCTTTAAGTCCAGGATATCTTATTAAATTCAATAACCATCTACCCTCTCGTGACAGACATGCGCCCTAATATAACCGACTAGGTTGAACGGGACGCGCCTCGCCAAAACGAGGCAAAAATTATTTTTTTTTAATGATTACTATAAAGATAAATGGCAGAGTCAATCTACAGCTTACCCTGTTGTAAATGGGTACCTGACTCTGCTCTTGAGTTACGGAAGGCAGTGAAGAATGGAACTGGTCACCCCACGTCACTAAAAAAAAAATAATTGCTGGACACAGTATCCGCTATGAGACTACCTACCTAACGAACTAAAGAAACGACCTGAGCCGGAGAGATCATGTGACCAAAGACTACGGACGCTTTTATCTTCTTTCTTCTGTTATTATCTACGGGCAACTGGCAGATGGCACAAGAACAGTTGGGCGACCGCAGCTGAGGTTCAGGGATGTGTGCAAGAGAGACATGAGGGCACTGGACATGAGTCCGGCAACCTGGGAGGATGAAGCTGCCGATCGCACCAAGTGGTGATGCTATTTACGGCGCCACCTCAGATTGGGCGAAAGGAAGCTCACACAACAGGCAGAAGAGAGGAGAAAACGTCAAAAGGAATGTATGTTTTTGTTATATAACATTTATCACAATAAATGGTCGCGCCCGCGTGATAAAGGGACCGGAAGGCAGAGCAATTAATAGCAACACTGAACCTACAGGTCTGTATCCTTTTGTCCGAACACCAGGAAAACAAACAGATGAGGGCTGTCACCTCAGGGGCCCATTCCCATAGTCAGTTATGGCTGAAGGGGCTATTATTATTCTATTATAAGATTTCTTTAAATTTTCAGTACCGTAGCTCTCTCCAACCGTTAAGATTTAACTGTAGGGAAGTCGCACAGTTGATACAGCGCCACTAAAAAACTGGATAATATCCTCCCATCTCCTTTTTCTCATTTATGGCATATTTTGTGAGCTAGAAGATAATGGCGCACGAAGCTTCTTAAAATGATGCAAAAGGGTGCAAGGCTTCTTAAGATGCTTTAAAGGGGTAGGGGAGTGCAAAGGAAAACGATACTGATGATCTCCCCATCTACTGTAAATTATAGTTGATACTATTAATTCGGAATTTTACACCGAACTTTGCAAGCCCCACTGCGGCAACATATTTATTTATCGTTATAAAATTAATTTACGAGCAAACAGAGTCAACAGTTTTCAAGAAAGCGTTCAATAACTGACACTAGACCTCCAGAATCAAATAGTTTTTCTTATTTTAAATATCACAATAAATGGACGCGCCCTTGTGATAAAGGGACCCGAAGGCAGAGCAATTAATAGCAACACCGAACCTAGAGGTCTGTATCCTTTTGTCCGAACACCCGAAAACCAAAATATTCTGAAAACCGTTAGTTTCTTTGGACGACTTTGGGTTACTTTTCAAACACATTTTGAGCAACTTTGTGTGATTTCCGAACACATTTTGGGCGACTTTTGGCGACATCTGGAAATGGGATAAATCCGGTTTCGGAAACAAAACTGTCCCCTAGGGTTTCGGATAAAAGGGTACATACCTGTACCAAGAAGCTCGTTAAGGGCGACTAATGAGGTTTCGGCATGAAGCTAGCTACCCCATTTTGTTGAAAGTTTAACACCCCCCCCCCCCCCCACACACACAAAATTAAAAAAAAAAAAAATCAGTAAATATGGACAGGTCAAAGATGACAATAAGACGCAGGCGATGGGAAGGGCAAACTCGCGCGCGCACCCACCCACAGCATGCCACACAATATACCTATGAACCAGTGGCGTAATTACAGCCCGTGTGGACAGGTCACGTTTCGGGGACCCCCGGACTGGGTAGGTTCAGAAAGAGTGATATATATGTATATATAGATATATATCCTTCCGAGTACCTGAGATTTATTTTGTTCATATGTTTAAAAGTCATTACGTGTCGCAGTTTCTTAAGACACAAAAGAAAGTGATGAAGAAGATATGACAAGATCTTGAGCTGATGGTACAGGACACGAGCACCTGGCATAACATTGTTGCAGGCCTATGTTTCTTAGGGAGCCGAAGAGTTGCGATGTTAAGTAGCCTAATTACCTTTTTTTCTTATACAGATCTGGGGTATACATATTACAGTTGCTGATCCCATAATATAAGGAAGCCCCCACTTAATTTGTGCCCCCGGAGCCCCTTACACTTTAGTTACGCCACTGGTAAGAACGCCCGAAAATTTCCCACGACACTTTATGGCAGCAGTGAAAAAATAATGACAGGAAAGCTTTTGATGTATGATCCAGACATAACTCAACGTTGCGTGAGTGCTTTGACTGGCAGGAAGAGGGCTATAATGTGGCAGTGTGTCATTACTAACAATAACACCAAAGATGACTGAGACAATTTCACGAACACCTGCAATACAAGCCCCTAGTAATGTGCGTACACAGCCCTGGAAAATCCATCCCAGGTCAAGGGTTCATCAGTTCATAACCGTACCAAAGTCACAAAATATGGCGCGTAACTAGCAACAATTTCCGCGTTATCAATTACAGTAACTTACGAAGGGGGAGCTTCTTCGTTTGCTCTCAAATAACAACATCTATCTCTCTTATACAGCTGGCAGTGCATCTCAGGCTTCTCTCGTCAGCATACAGTTTCTCCCTCAACTGGGTTAGAGAAGGCAACGCTGCCGTTCTGCTCGTCTCGTGGCGCTACTGTTTGTTTGTCCTCATCACATGGACACGCATCTGTCTGTCCAATTTTTAGTTTGTTGAACATGGATGGCTAGTTCTTCTCTAAAAATTATCACTTGGCCTCTTCTTGGTAAAGTATAGTAAAGTTCTGCATTATCAGACTATGAATGTACCTTATGCCATTTTTCACTATAGTTATTTCTGAGTTATGCTTTCATCCCTTCATATCTAGCACTGGAATCCAGCACCAAGACATTCATCATTGTGGTGGATTTGATGTTAAGAAATGTTATGTTCTCTTAGGGTACTGAATGAGGTCAGCTGTGAAGGTCCCTGAATATAACAAATATTATGGTAAGTTTACAGGGTATCTTTCTGCGACCACCTTTATGATCTCATTCAGAATTATTCTTTAACTAGAATGTATGATGACTACGTTTTATGTCTAGGGTTATGAATATGTAGTGTAATGTTGCATTAACCAACTAAACATATAAACAACTATTTTTATTATCCAACACAACACAACAGTACTACGACAATCACATACAAACTACACTTTAAAAGACTATCTTTAGTAAGTCAGTGGTTGAATTTTGGGTAAACGTTAATTTTTTACAATTTATTGTCCTGATTCTAGTTTGTTTTGAATCAGGACTGACAATCAAAAGTGAAATCAAAAGAATTATTTACATCAATTAAATAACACAATGGATCTTCTGTCCATAATACAAATGTTATTATAATATAAGTGTGTAGATGTAGTTTTCTAACTTAGGGTAATACTGGTATATAATGGTAGGTTGTTGGTTAACATCACACCCTATTGTTTATTTTCTTTTTCGTTTTACACTTGTGGAATGTTTTTCCAATATTCACAGTCTTTATTTTAAAACTAGAGGTTGAGCTTCCTGGTGCCGAACAGGCACTTATCTTCGAAGGATAACACCGGTACATCTGTTCATATGCTCGCTGGACAATCTGTTACACTTCTTGAAAGGCAATGGCATCCAGCATGTGCCCGAAATATGCAAACAGTGTCAGGAATCGAACAGTTCCCACGAGCTTGGTACTACGTTAATGTCAGTACCAAAAACCCACAAATTTCAATGAAATATACACAAGCGAACGATGACTGGCAAACAATTTATGGCACACTTTAGATCTGCCCTTCTGTCCAGACTGCTTTCTATAGGTTTGAAAAGCACAAGCCTGCTCTCATCGCTCCTTGTTCATCAGAAAATTTTTCTCAAAATGGCAACGAGCAGTCTACGTTTCCGATAATATATAATGCATTTGTTGGGAGTAGAAAATGCATTAGTTTATTGCCAGTTTGGCACTTCGCTGCTTCGCCCAATAGCCACTCTATGTCACGTGATGAGACTGGCTGGGGAAGTTTTGCTAACAAGGCAGGTAAAAAACGAGAGAGAGTTAGCAGCAAAGAGGGGCAGTCAGTGTCCAGCCGTTTTACGGTTGAGATGTGTGTTTGGGCGTGTGTGGATAGCCCTAATGTATATTCCTGTTTTACATGGAAGTATACTATTGTATGGCATATTTAACATTCATAATTGTTCATGCAAATGAGTGACTATTATTATTATTATTAATCTGGATTATGTTCTAATTGCCTGACCACATCAATGGGTCTATTTTGAAGTTTCGTCATGTGTATTAAACTTACAAACCGTCACTCAGTGTTATTACTTTCGTTGGAGAAGAGAGATGTGTACACAAAGTAAGTTAATACTAAGAGTTAATGTTTATTCGCCAGGTACGTAAAGAAAGAACCCTGGACATTACATTCCTACCAATATTGGATACACATAAACAGTCGTGCAAACGCAAAAGGCAGGAATAAGCACGAAATAAATAACCACACCCTCAACAGATGGGTAGCCAAGCCATTGTGCCTTGCGAATTTTTATGCCTGAATTAATTATGTGCACCAAGTTTATCTAAAATGCATTTGCATCATTTGAACTATAACATGATTGAACATGAAACAGGAGTTCAGATGCACTTTTAAGGCAACGTGTTGTAAGCTATTTTGAAGAATTGTGCTGAATAACAACGACTTTTTGTTCGTGTAAATGAAATATCTTGCAAACGAACCGTTTTGCAAACACTGCGGTGAAACCAGCAACCGTGCAAATGAAACTTTCTAGAGGCGTTTGCTACTGCACAATTTGACAGCTATAATGCAAGAATTGAAAGACAGAATGAACGTGAATTAAAACGTCTTCAGTTAGAACATGATGAGAAAGAAAAAGATCTTGCACAAGCTCTTGCGCTAGAAAAACTAAAGATTGATGCTGAGCAAGAAAAATTAAGATTAGCTGCTGCAACTGCTCATAAAGCAACTGATTTGGAGATAGAGAAATTGCGTATTCAGAAATATATAGATGTTGCTGTCGCCCTAAGAAAAGTGGAGTTGGACGCTCCAAACACATCATCTAGTACACCTGTGACCACAAACCGGATACGATTGCCTAATTTCAACCAAAAAATCGAAAGCATCGATAGTTTCTTACAACGTTTTGAGCTCAAGGTCAGTGCGTTGAAGATCCCCAAGGGTCAATGGAGTGCAACATTATGCGATTTTTTAACAGCGGACGCTCTACAGGCTTATTTTGCTCTGGACAGCGGTAGTAGAGAAGACTACGATGTTGTCAAGGAGACACTGCTACGTAAATTTCAGCTTACGGAAGCAGGATTCCGTTATAAATTTCATTCCTGTCTGCCTAGCAGGAAAGCTGACTTTGGAGAATTTATCTCATTAATAAAATTATATTCTAAAAGATGGATAGAATTGTCCGGAATTGATAAGACCTTTACTGGCTTACTTGATCTAATGTTACGTGACAAGGTGTTGTCGGCATGTAGCACCGATCTTGCCTCATTTTTTCAAGAAAGAAAACCGAAAGACCTTGAGGCAATGGAGATACTTGGGAGACAATATATGACAGCTCACCCAGATAAAGAGGTTCACAAACTAACTATAAAGGACGCACTCCCAGTATGTGTGGCTCGTCATGACTATAGAGATGGTGGTCAGAGACCTCGATCACAGAGTGTGGACTGCAGAGTAAGGCAAAGCTATAGATCCAACTACCGAGGAAAATATAACTTCCCAAGGCAGAGGTCACCATCTAACTTCTCACAGAGGCGAGACTATGGTTATTCAAACCAAGGTCAGTGGCGGCAGAATTCTAGCCATAATGAGGAAATGCATCACAAACGGATGGATCATAGACCCACTTAAGAAAAGGCACCCTACAGTGGGAATAGGAATAGTGGCAGATGTTGGTCATGTGCTGGGAATAGACCTTACAAGAAATATTATGGAAACAGCACTAACAAACACTGTGGGCATAATGACAATAGCAATCATGAGAAGGGTAATGCATGTGTAACTGCAAAGAAGAATGATGAGAAGGGAGCCGACCATGCCAATGCATGTATTGTTAGCTCACTTAATGATAAAAATTGTTATGGATGCAAATCTTTATTCCAACCTGGTTCACAGCCTAGATTGATCTGTGGCATGCTATACCTGCTATGTCATCTTGTGAGAACGTGGGACGCCTCACGTTATATACTGGTTTCCTGTATAACAGGCATATAAGTGTCCTTCGTGATTCTGGCTGTACCACTCTCGGAGTCCGTAGATCGCTAATTGATGAATCTGCCTTTACTGGTAAAACAGTGAAGTGCATAACATTTGGTGGGAGTATAGAGTGTTACCCAGTGGCAGAAATAGATATTGCCACACCTTTCTTTACAGGTAAGGTAAGGGCATGTGTCCTTGACCAACCAGTATCAGACATTATTCTTGGTAATATACCAGGTATTAAGGATTGCTCTCCAGAGGAGATACATGAATGGGTTGAATCTCACCCAATGTTGGCTAACGCTGTGGTCACTAGGGCCCAGCATGCGGCTGAATCCAAGGCAGAGCCAGCTATACCATTTAGTGAGACAGCATCTCTTCAGAATGTTCATAATGTTTCCCCGCAGTCGTTCACGGCCAAACAGCGCGAAGATGTTGCTTTGCAACCATTGTTTGCTCTAGCAGAGAGCAAACATGTGAAGAAGACAAAAACTTCACGTTATTGGTTTGAATTTAAAAACTCAGTACTGACTAGATGCTTTGACAACTATGTTTTAGTCAGGAGACAGGTAGTTATTCCAAAGAGTTTTAGACCTATTGTATTGAATACTGCCCATGACTCGCTTTTAGCTGGTCATATGGGGATTAAGCGTACTCTGTTTCGTGTCACCTCAAATTTTTATTGGCCCTGTGTTAACAAAGACGTAAAGCTATACTGCAGGTCATGTACAACTTGTCAAAAGGTAGCACGTAGGGGCAAGCACCATGCTGCACCCTTACAAGTCACTGATGTGCCATTACGACCTTTCACCAAGCTTGCAGTTGACATAGTTGGTCCTATGTCAGTCATGTCAGATAGAGGATATAGATATATCCTAACGTGTATAGACTTATGTACTCGTTGGCCAGAGGCCATACCATTGAAGACTATCACCTCAGCAGCTGTTGCTGATGCTCTATTTGTTATTTTTTGTCGCATAGGATTTCCTGATGAAATCCTATCAGATCGTGGTACTCAATTTATGTCTCAAATGATGAAAGATATTGAGAACATGTTAGCAATTAAGCATTCGTTCACAAGCCCATACCATCCAGAAAGCAATGGCGTTTGCGAGCATTTCAATGGCTCGTTGAAGCAGTTGTTAGGCAAAGTCACCGAGACATGTCCTCGTGACTGGGACCGAATGTTACCAGCAGTCTTATTTGCTTACAGAGAAGTGCCCCATGAGAGCACTGGCTTTTCGCCATTTGAGTTGGTATATGGTGCCAACCCTAGAGGTCCTATGCACATACTCAAGGATTTGTTGTTGGGATCAGTGGAGGATGTTACTGTCCGCACCAGCTATGAACTGGTCATTGATCTCAGACAACGCCTTGTAGATGCATGTACTTATGCATCAGGTATGATACGTAATGCTTCACAGAGGTCGAGATTGCGCTGCAACCAATCTCGAAAATTACGTTCGTTCCTACCAGGAGAACAAGTATGGCTACTTCTTCCGACCAAGGAAAATAAACTGCTAATTTCCTGGCAGGGCCCTTTTAAGGTGGTTGAGAAGAAAACTGATGTAGATTATGCCATTGACATAAGGGGCAAAGTTAAAACATTTCACATAAATATGTTAAAATTGTATGTGGAGCGCCCTGCAGAGTTAGAACCTATCTTGGACAGTATTTCTGATGAACCGGTTCGACAGACTTTGTCAGCTGTTGTGGAATCTGATGATTCTACAGCGAGCGATATTTCTTTTAATTTTCCTCTGCTGCCTTTAACATCTTCCGAATCTTGGAGAGATGTAACTGTATCAGGTGATTTAGATTCTAGTTATCGAGAACAGGCTCTGGCTGTTTTAGAATCTTTCTCTGATGTGCTGACTGAACTTCCAGGTCGCACTGATGTTATCTCTCATGATATTACATTGACTGATGATCACCCTATCAAACTCAGACCGTATACTATACCCTTACACTACAGATCTCAGGTGGATAGTGAACTTAAGGATATGCTACGCATGGGCATCATTTCTCCTTCTGAATCATCCTATTCTTTTCCTATGGTTCTAGTTAGAAAGAAGGACAAATCTCTTCGCATCTGCATTGATTTTAGACGTCTTAACAGTGTCACTCTCACAGATGCTGAGCCTATGCCTGTTTTGGAGGATCTCTTATCACAACTATCCCAGGCTACATACTTTAGCAAACTAGATCTTTCCAAGGGATATTGGCAGATCCCTTTAACTGATAAAGCCAAACCACTAACCGCATTTATGACTCCATATGGTTTATTCCAATGGAATTATGTGTTTTGGCCTTGTCAATGCTCACCCGACTTTTGTGCGCATGATGCGGAGACTCTTAGGAGATAGGTCTGATGTCATCACATATATAGACGACATCTGTTTATTCCATAGTTCTTGGCAAGAACATATCACAGGATTAAAATCTTTATTAATGCTACTCAGAAAGCATGGTTTGACAGTTAGACCTTCAAAGGTTCAGATTGGTTGTCGAGAAATTTCATTTCTTGGTCACCGTGTTGGTAACCACATGTTATACCCTGATGAGCACACTGTCAAACGCATATTAGAATTAGATATCCCTCGGACAAAGAAACAGGTTAGGAGCATGTTAGGACTCATTAACTTCTATCACAAGTTCATTCCGAACTTTTCATCTATTTCTTCTGTCCTGTCATCTTTGACTAAAAAGGGAGCTCCTAATAAAATTGTTTGGTCCGACACTTGCAGTGGAGCTTTGAACAAAATTAAAACTGTATTTTCCAAGGCACCTATTTTGGTGTTACCTAATATCACTATGCCATTTCTTCTGAGGACTGATGCTTCTCAGACTGGCATTGGTGGTTGCCTGTTGCAATGGTTCAATGATACTCCACATCCATGCTTGTATGTAAGCAGGAAGTTGCTACCAGCAGAAACTCGGTATTCTACCAGTGAAAGAGAACTTTTGTCCATCATTTGGTGTATAAGCAAGTTATCACGCTATTTACTTGGCGCACACTTCTACCTCCAGACGGATCACCGTCCATTAACATCCCTAAATCAAAAAACTACGACAAACAGTAGATTACACAGATGGTTCTTGCTTATCCAAGAATATAGATATACAACTATCCCCATCAAGGGATCAGAAAACTTTCTGGCAGACTTATTGTCAAGGAATGTAACTGGAAAGTGAAATTGTTTGTGCCAGATGTTGATATTGTCTGATCTTGTTTTGTTTTCAGGTGATATACTATTGAAACATTCATGTTACGACTTTAATTGCATTTTTTGAAAGATTGGATTATATTTTGTCTACACTGTTTAGATATATCTGTTTTCATGTCATTTGGTACTACAATTACTATTTCATATATATTATTCTAAGTAGTATGATTTTTTTTCCCTAATAGATTAATAGTTCTTGGGCTAACTATCCACTGTTCTGAAGCGAAAACCCTTGGTTTCCGCTCGGGAACAGGGGGGCAATGTTGGGAGTAGAAAATGCATTAGTTTATTGCCAGTTTGGCACTTCGCTGCTTCGCCCAATAGCCACTCTATGTCACGTGATGAGACTGGCTGGGGAAGTTTTGCTAACAAGGCAGGTAAAAAACGAGAGAGTTAGCAGCGAAGAGGGGCAGTCAGTGTCCAGCCGTTTTACGGTTGAGATGTGTGTTTGGGCGTGTGTGGATAGCCCTAATGTATATTCCTGTTTTACATGGAAGTATACTATTGTATGGCATATTTAACATTCATAATTGTTCATGCAAATGAGTGACTATTATTATTATTATTAATCTGGATTATGTTCTAATTGCCTGACCACATCAATGGGTCTATTTTGAAGTTTCGTCATGTGTATTAAAGTTACAAACCGTCACTCAGTGTTATTACTTTCGTTGGAGAAGAGAGATGTGTGCACAAAGTAAGTTAATACTAAGAGTTAATGTTTATTCGCCAGGTACGTAAAGAAAGAACCCTGGACATTACATTCCTACCAATATTGGATACACATAAACAGTCGTGCAAACGCAAAAGGCAGGAATAAGCACGAAATAAATAACCACACCCTCAACAGCATTGGCCAATGGGACCATGCACACATTTATTTTTGAATCAAACTTAAAAAAAAAAAAAACTCTCAAACTACTATGTTTACTACTGCAAATATATTTTTAGTTTTAGGTCAACCAATCCTATCTCGCCTTCCTTTAAACTACAGCCAATCAAATTACAGGTACCTTTTAGTCCTTATTTCCCCAAAAGCTTTTTGCAAAACATGCTATGAAAAAAATAAGCAGGCATGATTTTTTTCCCCCGTCAGTCCGTCTTACAATACATAGTATTATTGCCAATATCTTGGTTATTTATTGTACTAGCGTGTAAATGACACCATATTATTGCTCAGGAAATCATAAGGCATCCGAATATATAATTTTCAGGGCCCTATGTATTATGGTTCATAATTCCATATTTTTTTCTATGTTAGTCGTTCAAATCTAGAAACTGCCACCTGTTTACTTCTTTTTACAACTATTTTCAAACTAAAAACGAGAGTCGTCCGTAGTCCGTTAGAATTACGTCATTTTTTATAAGAGCTAAGGCTGTCTGCGTGACCAAACTGACGAACATTTTTTAGTTTTAGTATTGTAATTTGAAAATCGCCCAAGGCTATGTCGCTCGAGTTGGCTTTTTGAAATCAACGCGAGACGGCGTACCCTAGGTTCTGTCTTTCCATCCCTCCCCTCCTTTTTTTTATTCTTTCACTCTGTCGTCTTGGAAATACGACTTGAACTTGCAAAAGTGTTACATTAAATCTCAAGGACGAATTAGGAAAAGACAGTATCCTCCATTCGGCTATTAGGCTTATCAAAAACCCGCATACTGGCTGGCGTGGGGGAAGAAGACGCTGGTCTCAATTTTTATTTTCTATCTTACTGTTGACTTATGCACTATAATATTACTTAATTTAGCTATTGCATTAAGAATATCGTCACAATCATCTCCTACAGCGATGGTTTCTATGGCAATTTGTTGTACTTGAAAAGGTTGACAGCGCTTTGCACAATCACATATGTGTCGCCTATATCCATTGCCTTCTCTCGTTGTCGACATCTCGCTGTCCCCTTTAATCGTTTCCACCCTTTGAATAATACAAAGTCGTATCTGGACATCGGCATTTTCTTTTAAAAGACACCCCCTTTTCCAGCAATAGAAAGTTTCCTGAGTTTACGGTAGTCGACGAAGAACGATGGTAATAAGTCAAATTAACTGACTAATGGGGGGGGGGGGGGGGGGGGGGGGGGCCGGAGCAATAACGGTCACTGTCCCATAGCAGTTCGATGTAGGCACAGAATCAGTGAGCTCCCTTACTGCTGTCGGCCCTCGGGCACTGCCTAATTGCACAACCTCTTACTCCGCCCCTGCTGACTAATCTTTAACACATACACGCCTACACGACATGTAATCAATACCATATTTATACCTGATATGGTTCTGAGCGCCATCTCACATCAGTTATTTATGTCAGGACCAACTACTAGACTTCGTCAACTGTGAATCAATATTTACCAAAACACGAATGTTCTGTTTTATCACTGGGGCCAATATGTATTATTATTTTTAGACATCAAGTGACAAACAAAATGTTTCTACGTCACACACAAAAAACGGTAAGCGATTGGCCAAAACTAAACCTGAGCTAGTCCTGTTTTTAAAAAGTCTTATCAAAATTACTAACACACTTTGTTGTCGCCACGCCTGTTTTTCTTTTAATATACAAAGGAAATGACTCACTGGCGTCATGAAAACAGTAACTGCGTAGTCATTTTTGCTGTTTGACACGAATATATCAAAAGAACAGTCGGACGACCACAGCTGAGGTTCAAAGATGTGCGCAAGAAAGACATAAATCCAGCAACATGTCGGATGATGCTGCTTATCGCACCAACTGGCGATGCTTCCTACGTCGCCATCTCAGACTGGGAGAAAAGATCTCACAACAAGCAGAAGAGCAAAGAACACGCGGTAAAGGCGCATCAGGGGAAAAAAAAACAACTGAGGGCTATTATCTCAGTGGCGCATTTCCATAGTTAGTTATGACTGAATGGAGATACTTTACTGTATTAAAAGGTAAATTTGAAGGGGAAAACAATGCTATGAGTGAATAAACTCAGGGACGGCTCTTGAGAGGCGCGAGCTGTGCAGCCTAACCGAGCGTCGAAATGTATTAAAAATAATAAAAACATTAAAATTCTAACAGAAGAAGACAACAAAAACATAAAAATTTCACTGCACATAATTATTTGCTTACACGAAAGTGGGTGCCGTCACGTGACCTCGCACGATCTGGAAAAATCCGTAGGACCGGCTATGGCTACCTCAGCTTCTGCCTAAGGCAACGCGCTTTTAGGGGCCCCTTGCATATATGTATGCTTGTCGATATAACAGAAATTGATTTAAAAGGGGCCTCGCAAGTTCACGCTTGACTAAGGCCTCACACAACCTAAAACCGCCACTAAGTGGAAAGATAGTATCAAGAATAGGCCAAGAAACCAGAGTATGCCATTAAGGCCAGAAACGAAAGATAGTGGAGATCGATCTGGAGATAGTAGTCCATATGATCTGTTATTATGATGCAATGTCAGCCCCTGAAACAGTTACTACAAATCTTTATCGTTGCTTTCCATCTCCCCCAGGAGCACAGGACCCCAACAAACCTTGTCCTCTTTAACCCTTTCACTTTTGTCTTCAGTTCCCTTCTGCTCGCGTTTTTAGGTTCCCCCCCCCCCCCCCTCTACATCTTACCCTGGAATTGCAGAACACGGAATGCCTTGTATGATCAACGAGTCTCCTCTTTGTGTCTTATCCATCGCCCGCGCCACCTTCTCATCTCTTGTTCCACTGACCCTTGTCTGGTTCTCGTCATCGGTTCCACGTTGGTGATCTTATAAGATCATTTCAACCCACGTGCATAACAAAAATGTCTCTCACTGACATTATCTTCCTCTTTTCCCAGCTCGAGAGAGAGAGAGAGAGAGACTTCATGGCGATGAGATAAGCCTCCACCTATTTTAAGACGGCGAACCATGAAGCAAAAAAATAAAGCTATAAAAACGTTAGTGATGTACGTCTAATGGAGCAACCACTATTACATAACGTAATAGAGATACACCGCTCGCGTGATGCAGATATTGGTTTAAAAAATAACAAAATGTTGCCTCGTTTTGGCGAGGCGCGTCCCGTTCAACCTAGTCGGTTATATTAGGGCGCATGTCCAACTATAAACGACCTTGAGGTCTGAGAGTGATATTTATCATGAGACTCCGTATGATACAGGAAAAAGTAACGCCAATGGTAATTGGAGACGAACTATAGATGCAGAACTCAAAATAGAAAGACATCAATGCTGACACACATAGATAGACAGACAGATAGATAGATAGACAGATATAGATTGAAAGAAAGAGAATCATTCCATAAATAATAGGCAGAAAAATAATCATTCCATAAATAATATGTAGAAAAATAATCATTCCATAAATAATAGGTAGAAAAATAATCATTCCATAAATAATAGGTAGAAAAATAATCATTCCATAAATAATAGAAACAAAGATAATCATTCCATACAAAAATGAATAGAAAGATAACCATTCCATTTATATTTCTTTTGGAGCATGTAGCCATTATAGCTGGTTACCTTTAAGGAGACCTGCCCATTTGTGTTTATTATTTACCGGCCACAGTCTTCGTGTTTCCCTCTCTGTTTGTTTCTATGTTACTTACAGCTGGGTAAACTGGGGCGTGTCGATACCGTGAATCTAACCCGGCACTTTAGCCGCGAGAGACCAGCACTGTAACCACTTTGTCAATAGGACGCTCGTGCTGTTTTTATTCTTCAATAATTTACTAGACACAGTATTGCTGCCCTTGTTACCTGGCCTATAGTTGTATTTGCTGTACTCCATGTTTCAGAGCCATACAATAGGACTGACTTGACATTTAAAGTTGAAAATTCTTATTTTTGTGCTGGACTTGATTTCTCCAATGCACTGAAAGTTCTTGCCTTTTGTATTCTTATTTTGATATCCCCATGCCCATCCCTCATCAGTCGCCTTCTACGACACTGCCTTTCATTTTACGACGTTATTTGTTTTGATCTCCAGGGATTTGTGTTTTCACTTGTTACGTTTTTTTTTGTGGGATGGGGAGGGGGGTTTAGATCCAGGGCTTTCTTGCAAACTCACAGGGCTTCCCCAACGCAGTGGGCACCACATTGGTAAATCATACATCTATTAATTGGCGGGTGACGCAAAGGAACTGCTTACACGGTGCAGCCAAAAAGGCAGGCGCTGGAACTGGGTTGGCCATGTCCTAAGAAGGGACCCTGATACTATCACCAGAACTGCTATGCTATGGACCACAGAAGGACGGCGAAAGAGAGGCAGACATAAGACAACCTGGCGGAGAACAATGGAGGCTGAGATGAAAAGCATGAACCACGAAGGATGGCCACCGACCGAGCAAAATGGGGACAGTTTGTTGCTGCCCTACAAGACGCCACTAGGCGTGATGGCCACTGACTGCTTTGGCTAAGGATGCAAGAAGAAAAAGATGCAAAGCCAATTTCTGCACTGGGGAGGGGAGATAATTCAGACTACAACGTTACTATTCTTTGCTCCCCTTTGAAACCCCGGCAAAACACGGGGACAGTAATCTCCAGTGATGTCGACTCGAGTCAAACTGCCCGACATGGGTTTTTTTCTTGTAACATCAGTAACCTGACACGACTTGGGACTTGCCCATTCTGGGGAACCAACTTCGCCGTCTTCATTTATAACGCACTCTTAAGGAGAAACCGAAAATGGTTTTGTTTAAATCGATAAAATACATATGTGCAAACAGCGTTGGGTCAAATAAAAGCAGTCAGTGAATATAATGCTAAAAATAAAGAGTATTATTTTTTACATTATTTACAGTAACTGATATAGGGTGTTTTTCGAATACAAACGATTGTGACAATACATAGTTTTAGGATGAAGAAGAGGAGAAAGAGAGAGTGAGAGAGAGAGAGAGAGAGAGAGAGAGAGAGAGACACTCGACTTTAAAACTATTGTCAGAGACTTCAGACTCGTCTTGAGACTTGCTACGAAAGGCCTGAAGACAACTCTGGATATATTACACACATAATTTGTGTACAAACAAGGCATTCGCAGTGTAAACATAGATACGGGGAAGCTATGCATCAAGAACAAATTTAGCGATGCAACGTACGCCAAACAAATTTAATTATAAGCAGACGATCGTCCTACCACAAACACGCAAGCCGGAAAGCGACTCTATCACATACAAGTCAGAGAAGGCGATTCCCACGTAAATACAAGTTAGAAAGCTACTCTAACACATACACACAAGTCAGAAAGCTACTCTACCACATCAACACAAGTCAGAAAGCGACCTCATCGCAACACGGTTTTTAAAAATGGCGGCAGCACTCCATTAGAACAGCCCAGTTTACGTATCACCAGACGAAAAGATAACCATTAAACCAACCCGGCAACTACGACACAGCCCACAATTTCCTGAATGAAGTGCGTGATGGCAGGTATGTCTATAATTTATATTACAGCAAATCCCTACACGAACATTTGCCAGCAGATTCAAGTCTCCTATGGCTCAAATCTGTTCGAAATTTCGCGATCCGCACAGCTCTGAACACATTCTCAAATAAATACTTCAATAGAAAGTCTAGACTTAAAACTGAAAAGAGGGGAAAAGAAAAAGTACAAAACACTTAAAAATAAGACAGGGTGAAGTATGATAAAAATCGAAATGTTGAACCCAGGCAGTTTTAGGCGGACCAATTACGTCTACTTTGGTGCGAGTATCCCGGTCTAGTAGACTCAACAGACAGGCAGGCAACTCTACCTGCGTAGCTCTTATAGGGCTCGCAAGTTGGTTCAAAGCGCAGGTGTGTGACCCAGCTCAAGCAGACGGACCTAAATTAATGTACACCTTTTGGTGCGCTGGCTTATGAACAATAATACAGAAACTAAAAGTTAAAGGTACTCCGGTAGCAGATACTGCGTAGGGGAGCGAAGTGTTAGGAGACCAGTTCCCTTCCTCGCTGCCTTTACCGTCCCTAACTCAAGAGCAGAGTTGGGTACCCATTTACAGCTGTGTAGTCTGGAACGTGATGATACCAGGTTTCGATCCTGTAACATTTGCCGCGAGAGGCAAGCGCTCTAACCACTACCAATCGACAGAAACTAAATGGTAAAGGTAGTCCCGTAGCAGTGAGGTGATCAGTTCCCTGCCTTGCTGCCTTCCCTAACCCAAGAGCAGAGCCTGGTACCCATTTAAAGCTGGGTATATTGGAGCGTAACATCATTACCATCACCCTTGCGTGTTTGCTGACTGTGTATCATGTCTGGATTTTTGCATTAGGGAAAACGGTGGAAATATCGATCAAATTCTGAGAATGAGCAAGTTCTGTGAGTAAAAACTGTTATGTTGCCTTTGTAGGTACCTTCCTTACTATGGAGGATTTATGGGACAGTCAGTACATGCTATTATGTCACTTCATATATCTCGATAATGGTGCCTTCCTAATGCACCATGGAACAACAACTGAAGCTAGTCACCTTCAGGGTTGTGGAGTCGGCCTAAAAATTGTCCGACTCCGACCATTTTAAAAGTCCGACTCCGACTACAGTTTTTTTTAAACTAGTGATATGGCATAGCATTATGCACGTATATGGAGCAATATTATAAGTATTGTATATGTGTGAATAAATTAATATGTGGCTTTCGTACACTACATTTTAAACTATTCATACAGTAATACAAAATAACAAATCACCCACACCTGCACAAAATTTGACTGCCTTGCCAAACACCACGAGGCAAAATAGTTTCATTTTAACATTGACGAGAAAACTGACAGTGTATATAGTTTATTTTCATTTCGTGTGTGCTTTTTTTCTAAATGTGCCAACAAATTTCCAACTGTTATAAACACTTTATTAATGATCAGAAGCAACAGAAATGTGCCCACATTATGTAAAGATTGATGTATTTTAACATGGAAGTGGTTTGAGGAGTTCTACGACTTCATAATGCTATTTCACATTTTGTAAGCGGCCCCCCTCCCTTACATGGATCAATCGTGGATCTGCCTTGACTTTAAGTCTCGTAAAATTCGGAGTCAGGATATTTTTTTTTTCCGACTCCACTAAAAAATGACCGACTCCACAGCCCTGGTCACCTTGCAGAAAGCCCGTACCTAACCATTTGTGTATTTCTAGCAGACGTCGTTTCTGCTTTATTAGTCAATCCATGTTCTGAAAAGCCCAGGGTAAAGGAAACAGAGGAAGATTCCCCCCCCAAAAAAAAAACAAACAACGGGAGACAGATATGATGAAAGGGATACAGAAGACATAGAAGGACTATGAACGGATGTCACATGACAGGACCGCGTGACATACTTTCTTGTTCAGAAACAGTTCTCCACTCCACGTGGAGCTAGAAGATACTGATTGGTTGAAATCAATGATAAGTACGCATAAAACAGTAAGTACAGCGTATTTAGCAGGGCTGCGGAGTCGGTGGGTTTTTTTTTTTTTAAGTCGAGTCGGAGAAAAATGTCCAGACTTCGACTCCGAATTGTATGCCATGTGGACTAGTGTATGCCATGTGACTAGTAAAAACGGTAGTCAAGACTTCTAAAATTGCCGGAACATTTTTTGGCCGACTCCACAACCCTAATATTTAGCTAAAAGGGATATTTAGCAAGGAACTCTTCCCAATACAGACAGGAAAAACGATGGTACTAATGTAGCAAACTCTGTTGTCTCTTCGCTTCTCTTACCCCCCCCACCCCCCCCCCCCCCCCCCCCAAATTCCTTTATTTGAGCCATGACTCCCATCATTAAATTTTTGCATGCGAACTGGATACACACTCAATACTCAAAGGTAAAGGCTGCCCGACAGCAGATACTGTCGTAGGTGAGTGGAGTGTTAGAGACTTCACTACACCCCAGTTTCGAGACGTGGAGTAACAAGTTCTCTTTACCGCTGCCTGTCTTCCCTAGATCCAGAGCAGTAGTCAGGCACCAATTCACACAACTAGAACGTGACGCCACCGTGTTTCGAACCCGGTACCTTTTGCCGCGAGCGGCCAGCGCTCAAACCACTCTGTCCCAACCAGTAACGCTACCGCTGTGTTAGAAGCACAACCAGTGTTTTGATTTCATCCCAGGTTCAGCGAGGATAAACGGGAAAAAAAAAAAATTGCACAGTGGCAACACGTTTTCAACAGACTCCGCTAGTCAATATCCACATGCGGAGACCACCAAAAAAAAAAAAAAAAAAACTTAACTGGCGCCAGATGGGGAAATCAGTGCACGTGCGCGCACATGGCTCTTTTAATAACCTCTATTCTGAACGAGACAGGCTTGGTTCAGTGTGGTTATATACATAGAATATGTCTACTTGTGTGTATCGTATAGGTGAAGATGCTAACTGTACATAATAATATGTGCAGGCGGAAAAAATGAGCATGCCAGTTGCTAGTTCGTAAAATGTATGTTTAATTTACAAATAAGATGGCTGAAGGGCTGAGCAAGCAAGACAGAATTCAATAAAGTATGAGTCAAATAAGCAGATAAACTGTATCATTCGCAAAAGAAAGGAATCAAATAAACCAAAGGATATCATTAGAATGAGAACTAATGATATCAGAAACACTGTAGGATCAACACCGTGTATCATAGATATATATATATATATCTCAACCCAGACCACAAGGTCTTTCATATTTGGACATGCGCACTAATATAACCGACGGATCTTGTGATTAGGTCAAACGGAGCGCGCCTCGCAAAAACTCCCAATTTTAAAAAAAAAAGGTAGAAAATAAATTGGTTAGGCCTAATCAGTATAGCAGAAGATCTGGTCGTATGGGACGGGGAAGACCGACAGGTCGATGAATAGACAAACAATTACAGAATTAGCTATAACAACACCAGCTTACAGCACTTTGTTCAAGCACGAAAACTTGCAGCGCTTCACGGAAATAGCAGGCGGAAAAAGTACAAAGCAGAGCTGTGGAGTCAGACGGTTTTTTTTTTTTTTTTAAAGTGCAGTCGGATGTTTTTTTTTTTTAGTGGAGTGTAAAATAATGCCCGGAATCCTAATGTTATGCCACATGACTAGTAAAAAAACTGTAGTCGCGAGTCGCACTTCTAGAGGAGTCAGTTAGGATGGTAATCTTTACCTTTAGCGCCGTCGAGCATTATAATATGTGTATTTTCGTACCATTCAGAGTTAGGGTTAACCCTAACCCCACCCCTAACTCAATACACATATTATACATACTCGACGGCCCTAAAGGTAAAGATTACCAGGATTATCACATCCCTCCTCTTCTTCTTAAGAAGCGTCGATTCACCACTGCAAGATGGCCCCTTGAAGAAGCCAATGCCAAGTCACATGCTTTTGCGAAGGTAGTTTCTGCAGCAATTTGTTTTACCTGAGGTTGCCAGTCCTACGACCAACCTTATACCAGTGGCTTTTAAGTACATTTCCGACGGAGAAGTAGTTCTATTCTGGTTTTGTCTCCTCCGAGAACCCAGGGAACTATAGTGAGAAACAACGTTATGATGCAGGTCAAAGTGCAAAGGTAATCATGGCTAAAATGTAAGGGGGAAAAAGTCTAAGGAAAATGTTACGAAAAACTGGCAAATAAGGAAAGGGAAATTTTTAACATGCTCATCGCCATCTTCACAACGAAAGTCGGCTGCAACGGATCTCCAACGTCTTATCTTGATGGTGCGCTCTGACAGACTCTTTCCTGTCTCTTGTCTTGATGGTGCACTCTTGACAGACTGTTGCGTGATAAATTCTCGCAACATCGTTTTATTACAATATCTATATTATACAGATAACTGAAGATCATCCTCAAGATTGGGACAGGGTTTTACCCGCGGCTCTCTTTGCCTATAGAGAAGTCCCTAATGAACACACAGGATTTTCTCCCTTCGAACTTGTCTTTGGCGCGCGTCCACGCGGCCCTATGTCTTTATTACACGATCTCATCACTGCCGATGATATTAGCGATGAAACTCAATCCTCATATGAGTATGTCATTGCTCTTAGACAAAAGATCATTGAGGCATGTAAGCTAGCAACTGCTTCATCAGAAATTGCTAAAGAGAAGGCAAGACAGTTTGCTAACAAGAATAGATGTCTACGACAACTTTGTCCAGGTGACAAAGCATTCGTCCTACTCCCCAGTAGGGAAAATAGACTTCTTATTGCATGGAAAGGTCCGTATGCAATAGTCTCTCGGATTTCCGATGTTGACTATGTGGTCGATATTGATGGAAAGCATAAAACTTTCCACATAAACATGCTTTCGGAATTTCACGAACGTCCGGACTATTTGCTGCCTATTTTCCAGGCAACGGATGATGCTCCTGCACCTCACGGTCATTATTCATCCCTGTCTGTCATACAGGATGAGGAATCTACCTTCTCTGATGTTAATCTTCCCCTTCCAGTGGTTCCATTACATTCTACGGAATCTTGGAAAAACGTTTCTGTTTCTCCTAATCTTTCTGGTGACGAACATCGACAAGTCTCGTCGATGTTACAAACATTTCAGGATGTTCTCACTGACATTCCTGGACACACAGATGTCATAGAACATGACATAATTCTTACCGACAATAATCCAATTAGGGTTAGGCCTTATCCTATTCCTATACACTTTCAGTCGCAAGTGGAAAAGGAATTGGATGAAATGATTCAATTAAATATAATTGAACCATCGACTTCACCATATTCTTCTTCCATGGTTATTGTCCGGGAAGAAGGATAAGAACATACGAATTTGTGTTGATTATCGCAAATTGAATCAGGTCACAAAGTTCGATGCTGAACCGATGCCTTTGTTAGAAGATCTACTGATTAGACTTTCTAATTCTAGATTCTTCACTAAACTTGACTTGTCTAAAGGTTATTGGCAAGTGCCTTTAGCAGAGCATGCCAAACCTCTTACTGCTTTTTTCTACACCTAGGGGTCTATTTCAATGGAATGTTATGCCTTTTGGTCTCATGAACGCCCCTGCCACTTTCGTTCGCATGATGCGTCGAATTCTGTCACATCGTTCGGATGTCATCGCATACTTAGATGACATCTGTCTCTTCAGTGATACCTGGGAAGATCACTATTTAGGGTTATATGACTTACTGTCCACTCTACGTGAGAATAATTTGACAGCGAAACCTTCTAAAGCTTTTGTTGGTTTTGGTGAAATCTCTTTCCTGGGTCATCGTGTTGGTCATGGTCTCTTGAAGACAGAAGACCACAATACTTCCAAAATACTGAACATCTCTGTTCCTAAAACGAAGAAACAAGTTAGAAGTCTCTTAGGTTTAATTCAATTTTATGGGAGATTTATTCCAAATTTATCTTCGATCATGGCACCTCTATCAACATTGTTGAAGAAAGGTTCGCCTAATCTGGTCCGTTGGTCTGAAGAATGCCAATCTTCACTAGACCAAATCAAGAATATATTTTCTTCTCCTCCCATCTTAAGATTACCTACTCTTGATAGGACTTTTGTTCTTCGGAGTGATGCTTCATCCACTGGGATTGGAGCAGCACTGATGCAAGAATATTTGCAAATACTCTGCATCCTGTTATGTACATTTCTAGAAAACTAAATGCGGCAGAGAGGAACTACTCGGTTTTAGACCGTGAGTTGTTAGCGATGGTTTGGTCAATTCTAAAGCTACAAAGATTCCTCCTGGGCGCACATTTCATTCTAGAGACTGATCAGAAAGCTCTTACAGCTATTCAGACTAAGAATTTGAAGAGTTCGAGATCCACTCGATATGCTATAGCTCTTCAACCTTTTCACTTCACGGTACGAGCTATCCGTGGTGCGGATAATGTGATGGCTGACATTTTGTCTAGATGCCCACATGACTCCAACTAATACTTCTGTCCTATATTTCCATATATTACAGAGTCATAACACACCTATATTTCTACAATAGATTAGCACATCTGTACTTACTTTATATGTACACACTATCGTGCTTTGTTGTCATCTTCTTCTGTTCATTTTTTAAGATGATAGAGGAGGACTGAGTAGTTAATATAAGGGCCGTTAGTTTACTAAACAGCCACAATTATTAATAATGTATTGTACCTTATGAAGCATATTAGTTATTAATTAGCATTATATTGCTTGTACTTTCTCAGAATGTCATTGTTGAGCTGAGGACTTACCTTACTAGTATCAAGCATGACGAGTCTAGATTGTGTACTTAACCTCGGAATACCAGAGCATATGTCCTGGATCGTCATGTAGTTTAACTTTACTATGTACTTATGTCATTACATGTCAAAGAATGTACTATTTAAATTTTCCTATCAGATTTGTACATCCATTTTTAAAGACAATATTAGAGTATGCTGTTTAATGATGATTATGGTAACTTGCATACGTATATTGTGTTTACATGCTAACGTGATGTGTGTTGGTGACACCTCCCCAATGTGAATATTTTTTGAGACATATTTATTTTTCTGTTGAGGTATATCCTCACCAGACACTCTATATTTAGCCTCATGTTAGGCAATTTAATTAATTATCAGCGCATAATTCGTGCGTTTTGTGCCGCTTATCGCATGCTCTTTGATATTTAAAAAAAAAAAAAATATGTTCCACATTTTTTTTTATCGGGAGGAGGTGGTGATATGTTGCGTGATAAATTCTCGCAACATCGTTTTATTACAATATCTATTTTATAACGCAAGGGCAACAACTGCTTGAAATTTATTGTCACTTTTCTCGGTAAGCATTTGTCTTCTCGCGTTGGTATTGAATGCAGTTAAGTTTTGAGCTGTGGTCATTTTGCGCTGGACTGCGCATGACTGGTCTTGTTTTTTGGTCGATGGGTTTCCGCCCACCACTAGTGGAGTGAGCGATTTGAATGGCGAAAGAGATACCTCGTTGAAGAGGGGATCTCCGCTATTTTTTGTTCTGTCAGGGATGTGTAGTCCTCTTAATGGATATTTCGTTTATTCGAGATAATACCTCTAGTGTTTCCCACATGTCGGGAGGCGTGATATTTCTGTGTATTTCATGAAAGCAAGGTAAATTGACTTTTCATTACCTCTATCGATTTTGGGTCGTGAGCGAGTTCGATTCATAGCCTGTCTTCGAAAGTCGTCGTCACGAGATGTTTTCCCAGCTCACATCTCGCTGTATTGTGCTGCATCGGTTGATGCATGTCCCACGGACCATTATTGCTACTTTGTTAAATGAACTAGGTTTGGAAAACCTTTTATTATCTAGAGGATATTTTTGAGGACATTTATTTATACTTCGGGGACGTGTCTGTCTTGCTGAAGTCTAGACTAGAAAAAAGGAGAGTTTGAGTGACAACTGATCTCCAATTACATCTTGGTTTTTCTCTGGCATGGCCTGTTATAGAAAAGGATGGGTTATTTTTTTTTCACACTGACTACATTTATTACAGCACTATGAACATTATAAACATGCATCTGACTCGTCTATTGTAATGCTGATTCTACCGTTCTATTGGTTGTATTGAATGTTGTCTTATTTTAATGACTAATATTTTGATGTTGTCCGCCTCCCACCAAAAAATGTATATCCTATTCCACCACATCAATTTAATATTCTTATATATAACAATTGATTATTTAAAAAAATGTTTTTGATTTGATTATTTGATTTGTTTATATTCTACTCGTTTTTTGCGTACACCATTTTTGGTCACTGTGGTGGAAGGTCCACAATAAATAATGAAGAAAAACGTCAACGGCTGTTTTACTTTTTCTTTTGATTGCATTGGGGAACTTTATATTTTTCGTTACCATAGAGTTTACTGACGTCCTATGTGGATTCCCCCCCTGCCCTTATTTTTTTGTATCCCCACCCCACCCTTTGTTTGCACTTGAAACACATCTGCACACTGTAACACACCAAACCAGACATGCGGTATACCCCCCCCCCCAATATAACCATGGCATTCACGCAATTCAATGATCGGTTTCTGTCCTTTATTGATGGATGCCTCTCCGAGAACAGACCTTTCCTGTCTCTTGTCATTACCCCCCCACCCCCCCAACTACAAACCAAAGACCTACCACCCCATAACCCTTCCCCAAAACAACCCCAACCCCCCCCCCCCCCCCCAAAAAACAAACAAAAGACAAAAACACCCCCCCCCCCCCCCCCCCCCACCAAAAAAAA
>JAMPIV010013224.1:210000-254338 GCA_024509875.1 Oreohelix idahoensis
CCCCCCCCCCCCCCCTCCCCCCCCCCCCCCCCCCCCCCCCCCCCACACCGCCCCCCCCACCCCCACCCCCCCCCCCCCACCCCCCCCCCCACCCCCCCCCCCCCCCCCCCCCCCACCCCCCCCCCCACCCCCCCCCCCACCCCCCACCCCCCCCCCCCCCCCCCCCCGACACTCCGCCCCCTCCCCCCCCGCCCCACCCCCCCCCCCACCCCCCCCCCCCCACCCACCCCCCCCCCCCCCCCAAAAAAACCCACCCCCCCCCCCCCCAACCCCCCCCCACCCCCCCCCCCCCCCCCCCCCCCCCCCCCCCCCCCCACCCCCCCCCCCCACCCCACCCCCCCACCCCCCCCCCCCCCCACCCCCCCCCCCCCACCCCCCCCCCCCCCCCCCACATAACCCCCCCCCCCCCCCCCACCCCCCAACCCCCCCCTATAGTCAACGGTCACCTGCCCCATGAAAAAAATTTAAAGGCCCGCGTGCATTATTTAAATGAGTGTTCAATTTTCTTTCACGGTGCAATGCTCGCCGTTTCCGTATTTCCCCCACACATGCACTTTGCAAAGCATGTACATTATTTTAATAGATGTTCATTTTGACTGTCACGGTGCAATGCGGGTCTTTTCCGCTTTTTCCCCGAAAACATTACGGGATTTTTTCATTGTTAGTTACAAGACTTCAACTTAGACAATAAGCAATACGAAGATATGAAAATCAGACGCCAGTGACTGTATGCATGTGGTGTTTTATTTACTACTAAATATCGCTCAATACGGCCATGTTTGCACTGCTTCCTCCAAGTCCTATCGACTTTAATTCGCCGAGACCCTCGTAAATTAACTCGCATTATATGTGTTTATGTGTTTGAAACCCGCATTATAACTCACTAATCCGCTGCGCATTTACTGCATATCTTAAATTATTATCCCCTCCTATAGTTTCTACGTTCGGTTTACTTGTATTGGTCGATAATGTTGACTGTGTTGTGTACTTGGAAAGCCACAAAACCAGAGTCACACTTTATGCTATTATATTTTGTCACGTTTATCATAAACATTTCACAACCTCTAATCAATTTAAAAACCAAAACACACACACACACACACATATTAACCATAGCCAGAATACGAAAGAATCCTCATTACTTTGGGAGGTAACATTAAAAATTCTCATTACTTGGGAAGTAACATCCACAATACTCACTACTGTGGAAGTAACATCCACAATACTCACTACTGTGGAAGTAACATCCACAATACTCACTACTGTGGAAGTAACATCCACAATACTCACTACTGTGGAAGTAAAAACCACAATACTCACTACTGTGGAAGTAACATCCACAATACTCACTACTGTGGAAGTAACATCCACAATACTCACTACTGTGGAAGTAACATCCACAATACTCACTACTATGGAAGTAACATCCACAATACTCACTACTGTGGAAGTAACATCCACAATACTCACTACTGTGGAAGTAAAATCCACAATACTCACTACTGTGGAAGTAACATCCACCTGTCCATCTAGGTGTGTGTGTGTGTGTGTATAAATATATATATATATATATGTATGTATATGTGTGAAATAAAGAGTTCTGCAATGTTACGTACGGCCAATCCTAACGTACGGAAGTGAGTCAAGGACAATTAACTCTAAACAGGGCGTGGTGGTTTCCCCATGTCTGACACAAGGAATGTTCTGTCACTCTGAGTTTTCTCAGTAGTGATAAACTTTAAGGGTCAGTTCACACAGACTGTGTGTATACACACATGTACAGGGTGTCTCTTGTGCAACTTTAAACTTTAATAACTTTGTATGTACACATGAAAGAAGCACACTATAAACAGCATAATTAATTATTTATGCATATTTTAAATGTTAGAGATATCCGTTAATTTTTTTTAGATCCTGTAACGGATTGAACATTGTAACAGCAAAAGAAAAGGTTAACTGTGTGTTGGAAAATCAGACTGAGTAATATGTCTCGAAAGGTGGCAGTCATGTTGAAGCCTAAACATTTGAACTGGATTGTGTTAAAACTTGATAAGTTAGTTTCTTAAATGTCACTTACGTGTGTGCTTCTATCATGTGTACATCCAGTTTAATTAAAATTTTAAAGCTGTACAATGACTTTCGGGACAACCTGTACATAATGAACAGATATATCCTGAACGATGTCAAAATCAGGCACTACATATTTACATAACATGAAGATGAAAAATAAAATAATCAAAATAAACAGGAAACATAAAAAGCTACACTTCAATGGTAATGGCAAAAAGATGAAATAAACTGGAGCGTTGTCACGCCGACCCACGCACCCAAGAGGGGACTAAGGATGAAACTAGCTGGCTGACAGGAGACCTCACAAACTTTTATAGCTGGCACATGTACTCTCCCAAGTTTCATTATTACAATTACTAGTGTAAAAGCCCGTCATAAGACGGGAATTAAATTCAAAAGCACCAATACCTAACAGCAATTTTACTTATGCAAAAGTTTTTTTTTTTTAACTACTGTGCATAAACTACGTAGCAGCAGCGAGGATCCCAATGTGTATATACGGGATCACACATTCTATAAATATATTTTTGTGCACACCGTCATTTGCGCATTCTTCTTTGGTAAGTGTTACTATTTTCGGGAGTACATATAAGGGAGACAATACAATTAATGTCTAACTTTCAACCAAAGTTGCATCCCGTAGCGTTACGCACTGACAGAAAAAGCTGGGATTTTATATATAGGATGTTGCCTAACATTGCAAGCCCGTGTAGTTCCCGGTATGTCATGATGAGACTAAGAAAGAAGAGGTCTACTGCACCCTCAGGCATGTTCTACAAGGTGACTAATACGAGGTTATGGATGGGGTTTGCAACCTCATCATGTAAAACATATTGCTACAGAAGCCACTGTTGCAAGAGCATGTGACTGCTTGGTGCAGACGTCCTGTAAGTGAACCTGCTGCAACAATAGCTTCATGCTCTATAAGGAGTGCTAAATGAATAAGAAGAAGTGTAAGAACATTACAAGTATGTAAGTTCGTTCTTGAAAAGAATGCAAGATACCCATAAGACACAAATTAGCCAAGAAAGAAACTTCTTCAAACACCATACGTGATTACATAGGAGATCATGACTCTCCCCAACTTCCTGTCTCCAGTACATATTATCAATTCTGTTGCCGACTTCTTTCCATGCCACAATGTCAAACTGTCCGGAATATTCTCTATTTGTCTTCCTCTATATCTTTTTCATTCACTCTTTTCTGTTGTCACGATATACTCCAGCTTTCTTCTTCTCATACTGTGCCCAAAGAAGTGGATTGCTCCCTTCTAATATGAAGATTCAGCTTTCTTTGCCCATTGGCCTCTTTCAGAACATCCTCATTACTATATTTAGCTGACCATGGTATTTTTAACTTTCTTCTGTATAACCACATTTCTGTGGCCTCTGGTGGTTTTCCTACTTGTTTACTTTTTGTCCATGACTCACTCTCCGAATGTCTGGAATGGTTCTATATATAACTCTGAAGAACTCTCTTACTTCCATTGACAAAGAATTGTGGCATAAAATACTTGACATTTTACAAAATGTTACTTTTGCCTGGGGTATATTCTACTTTTCACTTCTGAAAAAAAAACTTACCGCGCTGAAATCCAGAAGATCACTCAACTCTTTATCTCCAACATTCATTCTGTCACCAAATGAAACTTGACCTGGTCTGAAAAAAAAAAAAAACATTTATATTTTAACAGCACACTCTGCATATGTCAATAAAGTGTACAACCCTAGTGCCAAGTCTGAAAATACATAAGAGACAAGAAAAAGATTATGAGAATTAATGTGATAAAAAAGGCAGTCCTTGTTCTGGAATCCACAGGGAAAGAGAGGCAGAGGCAGACCAAAAAACACATGGAGAAGAGAGCTGGATACAGAGGTGAAAATGATGAGGAAAGCACGAAAAGAACTTGAGCGGATGGCACAGGACAGGAAGACTTGGCATGTGTTTGTTGAAGGCCTATGTTCCTCTGGGAGCTAAAGGGAATTGAATGATTGAATGTAATGAAAGATAATCAGATTCTACTGGGAGATAAGCACCACGCGACGTGGAAACTTTTTTGTTGTTGTTGTTATGTGTTTGCTACTTTCCTTCACAGCACGGTGCCATTTACCATATACATGGAACTCTTTGGTTATATCAAGACATGTTTCATTTAGTGTGGTATTTTCTTTATGGTGTATATTCTATGCTCTGTTAATCACCAAGAGTTAACGCTCAGTCATGGTGGATCAAAGACAAGATAAGTCTATTCTCTGTTATTGTATTATTCATCTCGATGGTGTTTTTATATTTTAGTTATAGTTCAGACTGTTCTATTGTTCAGAAGCTTGGCTGTGTCTACACTATACTGACGAGGAAACTACCATAGCAGGAGCATTTGAATGATTTGGTACCGGCTTCTCTGAGGGAATTGAGAAGGGGGTGGGGGCATGTAACTGCAGTTGTGACTCATGCTTTATACTCAGAATAGAAAAAGGTAGACAATCATCTGGAAGGTTCAGTGTAGCTCACGAGGGGTCTCTTTAGAGATAAATGAAGAATAGAGCTACCGCACCATCAGGCATGTCGTACAAGGCAACTAATGAGTGGGATGGGGGGGGGGGCCCCCTCGCCATCTCATCATTCAAAATAAATTGCTACAGATAATACATGAATTTTTTGTGCAGGCTTCCTGCAAAGGGATCAGCTGCTGTGGTGACACCATTTTCCATGCACCAATTATAGTTGTTGTTTTTACTAATCTGGATTCTATTTTTTGGGATTGGCTTTTACAATCTTTATGTTTCGTACAGTACTCGTTTAGCAAACATTGTTTTCACACTGCCATTATTGTTATGTCCTGCCTAAGCACTTTCCTGGTGTGGCACAGTTACCTGGTTAAGGGATCAAAACCTGGTAGCATCACGCTCTAGTCTTCTCAACTGTAAATGCGTACTTGACTCTGCTCATGGGTTAGGGAAGGCAAAATGAAAGGGAACTGGCCAAGCATCATCTTAATCATCATCCGTCAGCTGCCCAAGAAGCATAGGCTTCCATGTCAGTTTCCAGTTCTACATTTGTGATCTTGTTCTACCACTTCGTCCTATTCTATCAATACCCTTTAGCTCCCCAAGGAGCATAGGCATCCAACAAACACATGGATAGTCCTCCTGTCATGTGCCATCAGCTTTCCATATTTTCCTCATCATTTTCACTTCTGTATCTAGTTGTCTTCTCCATGTGTTTTTTTGGTCTACCTCTGCCTCTCTTTCCCTGTGGATTCCAGAACAAGGACTGCCATCTAATGCTATCAACAGGTTTCCTCAATGTGTGTCCTATCCATCATCTTCTTCTCATCTCTTGTTTCCTTGGCATTTGTCTGGTTCTTGTCAGTCTCCAGTTCCACATTTGTTCTACCACTTCAATCCTATTTTATGCAAGCACCAATTAATGAAAGTCTGTAGCTTTTTGTTGTTCTACATGTTTCAGAGCCATACAATAGCACTGACTTGAAATGTGAATTGAAGATTCTGACTGTTGTGTTGGACTTGATTTCTTTGCAAGCAGTGATCATGCTTACACAAATATGGTGAGCTCAAACATCGGCATAAAAAACAAACTCAGATTACCTTGCAGTCTTTCATAAATGTCAGCAAATAATGATGTTTCACTTATTGTGGTACGGAAAAAATCTTTTAATGGTGCCTGTCACTCCACTGTGATTGGATGGCTTTAGTGTCACATATTCTGGGAGGATGAACCTGCCGATCGCACCAAGTGGCAATGCTATCTACGGCGCCATCTCAGATTGGGCGAGAAGAAGCTCTCACAGCAAGCAGAAGAGAGGAGAAAACGTCGAAAGGAACACCAGGAAAATAAGCAGCTTAGGCTGTCACATTAGGGGCGCATTCCTATAGTCAGATATGACTGAAAGGGCTATTATTATTATTAGTGTCGCAATAACCCTAAGAGCTCGTGGTTGTACTAGCTATCATCAGAGTATTCAAAGCCAAAACAGGCCGAAGGCACTAAGCAAGGCCAAGGGAGACACCCAATTTTTTAAGCTGAATAGGTCAGTAACACCGCTTCTTCTTTTCCAGATATCCCTTGTTTATGTCATGAAATGGTGTAAGTTAATCATTATTTTCAAACTCAGTTACACATAATGCAACCTGCTGAGCTGTCACACTGTGTTTATGATATTTGTAGCACTTCAGTCTATACTCCCTAAACCGAGTAACTATGGGTTTTCCCCAGAGTGCAATGATGTTGATTCTGTTCAACAATAACAACAGTCTTATACCCCGTGTAGTTCCTGGGGGTCTCTGAAGAGACAAACAAACAATTGTACCCTCAGGCATGTCATCCAAGGCTGCTAATGAGGTTGTGCATTGGGCTGGCAACCTCAAAAAGTGGTGGTTGAAATGAAGAATAGTGGGATTTATGTCTGATTTTACCCACATGTCTACTGAACCGGCAGCCAATTAAGTCACTCACTTAGTCAGGGTTGGGATTAGCGTTAGGGTCAGAGTTTAGGATTCCTAAACCTAACCCTTATTTACTACATTTCTGAAGAAAAAAAACGGTCACAGAAACAATCGCTATTAAAGAATGTTGATACATATCGTAATGTTAATTATTCCGGAGATATTCTCTGTGGCCAAAGTAGACTCTAGGGGCATTCATACAACAAGAAATCAACATAACTGCACTGAGCGGACCAACACCTCCTTCACAATTGTACAAACATGCAGTTTATTCATTTTGACAAAAAGCTCCATGGTAATAGATATATAGGCCCAAAGGCAAAATGCGGCAGCACGTATAAGTCCAGTTCATTCCCTATCAGGGACCTAAGATGCATCAAAAGTGGAATGCAGTCAGCGACCCATAGCTGACTGCTTGCGTCAGGGTCAGCGAACCAGAGCTGACCAAGACCCTACTCCACCTCCAAGTGGTGGTCCTGGAAACAGGCTGCATCACTGCAGTCTGGCTGAGAGAGTAGGGATCAAAGTGGGAAGGAAAACCCAGTCCTAAAAAATGCCGTGCCAAAGTTGGATGTGTCGGGCCGAAAGGTGCAGATATCGCAGATTTGCTGTAAACGGCGACACAACGCAACCAACGTCCTTCTCAGGACGAACGCAGAAGAAAAAGAAAGAAAAGAATTCCCTATCAAACGCTGGTTATTGGCAATCAGTCAAACTTTATTTAATATCGTCCTTTGGACATCTTTATGAGTAGGCACACATTTCCTTACTAGAATAAGCCAGGGACACCTCAACCAAGTATATTGATGTCCTGGTGATGGAATAATTCAGGAAAAACACAGAATACTGCAGGAGCTCAAAACACATAAGTCCGCACACTTCCAAACACAAGCCGCATCTCTCTTGCAGACGATCACCTCACTTCTGTTTCAAATTTGTTCACGTCTGCCAGTCAACCGTATCGGCATGACGTCAGTTCTGTTATTAATAAGTAACTCCGTATAAAATAAACAAAAAAGGAGCCCTGTTGAGCAGCCTATTATATCGACAAAAACGTTATGAATTTTAATCATAACACATGTGAATAAATGTTGCAAGCTTCCTGCAAGGGGATCAGCGGCAGTGGTGGCTACATGCTCTGAAAGGGGGACAAAAGAAAATGATAATAATGATAACCTCTAGTGTAGCGTGAGGTTTTTATTGTAAATGGGGTCAGTATAGTACTGGCAATACAGAAATAGAATTTCTGCAGGAAAATGGTGAAGTCCCAGTGTATGAGAGAACTACTGGTATCACAAATTAGTTACGGCTGTGAATGATCTGATCTCAAAAAATTAGTAGAGTGGAGACAGTCATAAAATGCCACCCCGCTGTATAACTAACTGTGATATTAAAACAAGGAAACAGATTTCACTTAACAATTATAAACTTGACAAGTCGTTCAAATACAATTTCCTTATTTATTAAGTATATACACTATCTACTCTTGTGCTGAAGGGTGGATGTTGGAATGTAATGGATTTGTAAGTTTACATATGATTTATATATATGTATATATATATATATATTTATATATATTACCACAAGTCTTCCAATTATAGGAACAAAATTATATATACCGGTATATCAGCTGTGCTGTTAATCAATTACAGAAAATTTATCAGCTGTGCTGTTAATTTTGTCTCTCACTACGCTAAATCACTTTTTCTTCATTGACAGTTAATTTCTCACAATTGCCGATGGAGATGGTACTAATGTGTACTCATCTCTTAAAACAGTTCTGTCCTTGTTAATTTTTTGCACACAACACCCGCTGATGATCGTTCCTTTAGCCCACCCAAGACTGAGGGGGACTAAGGATGTAGCTCCGATACAACCATTATGCTCCTGCGAAGTTCCAGGCAGATGGATTGACCCGAACATACGACCTCAGGTTGGATGACACGAATAAACCCTCTAAGATTAATACAAGCCAGATTTGGACTCGACTTTAGTGAAGCAAGAGTGCCCGGTCACACAGATAAGCATTTCGTACTTTCCATGACCCATTTCCGAAAAACAGGGCTTATGCCTAATTTTATTATGTCTGCCACCATCTTTCGGGAACAAGATGGCGTATACTTCGTGTAATTTAATCTGTCTCAGTCTGTTGAACGTGGATTGGCTGTGCATATGTATTAACACAGAAGTGGGTTTACACACACGTTTCACGACATCTAGTCTATCTTTTCCTGGTCGCATCCCGAAAGATATCTTCTACGGACAACTAGCAGATGGCAAAAGAACAGTTGGGCGACCGCAGCTGAGGTTCAAAGATGTGTGTGAGAGAGACATGAGGGCACTGGACATAAATCCAGCAAACTGGGAGGATGAAGCTGCCAATCACACTGTGGCGATGCTCTCTATGGCGCCACCTCAGATTGGGTGAAAAGAAGCTGTCACTGTAAGCAGGAGAGAGGAGAAAAAATTAAAAAGGAACACCAGGAAAATAAGCAGCTGAGGGTTGTCACCTTAAGGGTGCATTCCCATAGTCATATATTTATATATATGTAAATTTATATGTATACACACACATATACTACATAAAGAGTTCTTCCCAAATTATACCTTTTTCACACCTGCCATTAACAACACTTTAAAAACTAGAACATGAAACACAAGCGCAATGACTCAATTACTGTGCAAGCCTCAAAGATATAAAATAAACATCACTAGTGTAGAATACCAGAAGAACAAAACATATTTTTCCATTAACTCCCTTTGGGGCTTGCAGCTACCACTACAGATGATCCCACTACAGATGATCCCACCACAGATGATCCCACTACAGATGATCCCACTACAGATGATCCCACCACATCTGATCCCACTGCAGGATGGTATTCATGTGCTCTTGCAGCAGTAGAGTCTGAAGCAAATTATTTTACATAACGAGGCTGCCAGCCTCACGCACAAACTCATGTTTGTTGCCTCTTACAGCATGTTTGAAGAAGCAAAAGTCATATTCTTTGTCTCCTAAAATACTCAGGGAACTACACAGAATAGAATAAAGAAATGGCTACATGAGAAACAGTATTACCAATATATACTAGCCGCCATTAAAAACGCATCGAAATCGTGACATGTTATCACTGTTGAAATGTTTATGCAAGTGAGCGATTTTCAAACCCCGAAAGTGTGCAAGTGATGAAGTTCATGTATTCCCACTTTACTGTCGATGTGATGTTTACTTAACTCCGCCCATGCCGGTCCGGTCCCAAGCCCGGATGAAAAAGGAGGAGGGCGGCCTGCATGGAGGCCGTAAGGAGGCAGCCCCTCCACCATGCAAAGGCACAACAGGCCAATCACCTGTTTGCTTTAAACCACGATTACGAGTAACACAAGAGAGAAAACCGGACTGATTCTAAAGGCGACGAACTGGAACGGACTACGACTTATGGAACATGGAACACAAGAAGTATAAATGGGAAGGAAGAGGAGCTGGTGGAAGAGATGAGGAAAGCAAAACTAGAAATCCTGGCTATAACGGAAACAAAGAAAAAAGGACAAGGAGTCATGGATCTCAATGGCAACACGCTGCTCTACAGTGGTGTACCCATATCCGAAAGAGCTAAAGGGGGTGTGGGTTGCATTGTGGCCCAAAATCAAAAGATAGTATCAAGGGGTGGAACTTTGTCTCAGAGCGCATTATGGTTGTGAAACTAAAAGAAGGAGAAACCATAGTCAACCTGGTCATAGTGTATGGGCCAAATGAGGATGAGAGAGCAGAGGTCAAGGAGGAATTCTTCGAGCTGCTTCAAAGGACAGTGGATGACTGCCTAGATGAAGTTATCATGCTCTGAGATTTTAATGACAGAGTTGGAAATGACCATGCTAGATGGGGTGGAGTTATCGGAAGATATGGAGAAGATACTCTCAATGACAATGGAAAGCGACTCCTTAGATTCTGCAGTGAGCAGAATCTGATCATTACAAACACAAAGTTCCCCCATAAGCGCATACATGCATACACTAGATGTGAACCAACAAAGAATGAGAAGTCAGTGATCGACTATGCCATTGTTCGGAGAAGCTCATTCAAATATGTCCGAGATGCAAGAGTCTGGAGGGGGCCAGAGATTGGAAGTGATCACTACCTGCTAACAATCAAACGAACAACTGAAAGAGTTGCTCAGCCTTGGAACTGCTCAACATCACGCAAGAAACCAAGTAAACGAGCAGGAGAAATGAGCATTAGGGCCTACAAGCTGAGAGAGCCAGAAATTAAGACCAGATATCAGGGGCTTATTGCTGCAGCGGTGAGCAACACAGAAGAACAACCTGATGACTTGGAAACCCTCTGGATTAAATTCAAGGATATCATAAAGACAGCTGCTGCAGAAGCATGTGGTGAAGTCCGACTTGGGAACCAGAGAAAGAGGACACCTTGGTGGACAGAGGAAGTCAAAGAGAAAATAAGAGAGAAGAAAATGGCATGGAAACAATACTTAGGAGCTAAAAACACAACAGGACAAATGGAAAAATATAGAGAATATGTGACACTCAGAACAGAAGTAAAGAACAAAGTGCTAGCAGCAAAACAGAAGTCCTGGGAAGAGTTTGGAGAAAAGCTAGAAAAAGATGCACAAGAAAACCAGAAATTGTTCTATAAGACCCTAAAGAACATGAGGAAGGAAAACAATGCCCTCTCAAATTTATAAAGGACAAGCAAGGCAAATTGCTTACTGCCCCGAAGGAAGTAATGGAAAGATGGAAAGAATATTTCTCAGAACTCCTTGATGGAGAGCAAGGTCAAACATCAGAAATGATAACCACTAGCACAGAAGAGGAAACCAATGGTGATGAAGATGACATAAAGATGGAAGAACTGAAGGCAGCACTGGAGAAAATCAAGATGGGCAAAGCAGCAGGGCATGATGGTATAACACCAGAAATGGTTAAGTACATGGGAGCATCAGGCGACCTGTTACTCTTAAGGGTCCTACAGGCAGCATGGTGCAACAAGACCATACCAAAGGATTGGGAGATCGCCATCATAACACCAATTTTCAAAAAGGGTGACAACCGAAAGTGTGGAAACCATAGAGGCATATCCCTTCTCAGTGTCCCTGGAAAAATCTACTCTAGAATCCTAGAGCAGAGACTCCGACGCCTAGCTGAGCCACAATTGGATGAGGTCCAGTGCGGATTCCGAGCAAACCGAAGTACTCAAGACCTAATCTTCACACTCAGACAGCTGAGTGAAAAGGCCCTTGAGTATAAGAGTGAGATCCATCTTTGTTTCATAGATCTGGAAAAGGCGTTTGACAGGGTCCCTTGGAGCAAACTTTGGGACTGTTTGGCAAGGAAGAATATTCCAGCACCTCTGATTCATGCTATACAGAGCTTCTACAAGTCTTGCAGAAATTATGTGAGGACAGCAAACCATAAGTCAGAAGAGTTCAGGACCACCACTGGTGTAAGACAAGGTGATATCCTATCACCTTACCTCTTCATACTCCTTATGGACGATGTCATCAAGGCATGTAAGGAGAGAACAAGAAAGTATTCAGTGGGGTACTGGAAGATGAGACAGGTCTATATTTCAGAGCTGGCATTTGCTGATGATGTTGCCCTGATTGCTAAATCAGAGGCACATCTCCAATCCAACCTGCAAGTCTGGAAGGAAGAGCTGGAGAAGAGAGGGATGGTCATAAGCAGCTTTAAAACAAAATCCATGGTGATATCACGAGAAGAAAGAAGGCATCAGATTAAGCTGGGAGAACAGGTCCTGGAGCAGGTTGACCACTTTAAATACCTTGGAGCTATTATAGACCGAAAGGGAGGCATCAAGGAAGAGTTGGCCACTCGAAAAGCAGCAGCTGGGAGACTTTTTCAGGCCATAAATCGAGGATTCCTCAGCAAGAGAGAGGTTGGTAAGAAAACGAAGATGGCTGTATACCGCTCCACCTATGTCCCAGTCTTGACATATGGATGCGAGTCATGGGCAATGACTACAACCCATAAAAGCCAGATCCAAACCTCAGAAATGAGGTATCTGAGGAAGGTGGTTGAAGTAACAAGAAGAGACATGGTACGCAACCAGACGATACGTCAAGGCCTAAAATGCCACCCCCTACAGACCCAAGTAGAACAGTCCCAACTAAGATGGTTTGGCCATGTCTGCAGAATGGGAGAAGATCGGCTACCACGACAAGCATGGGAAACAAAGAGCCAAGGATCCAGACCCCGAGGACGACCCAGAGTCCACTGGGAGGACAACATTAGACAATCTTTGAAGGACCGAGGACTAGAATGGAACCAGGCCAGGAGGAAGACAGCCGATAGAATAGTCTGGCGCTCTCTCTTCCAAACCTCTACACCTCACGGTAGAAGGGGAACGACTAAGTAAGTAAGTAAGTAAGTGATGTTTACTTCAAATTTTGCGTGCTTCACGTGCAAAACAAGGTTTTTGATAAATTCTGGCTTTATTAAAAGTCGAATCACATTGAAATTTGGCACACGCATTAGTCAAGTTTCAGCGAGTAAAAAGCCATTATCTGTTTTCATTGAAAGAAAGTCTGTTAATGTTTTTGTCATGCCTCGACTGTCGTCACAAGAGCGATGGCAAGCTGTTGGTATGCTCAGCAGTGGATGGCGACCAGAGAAGTTGCCAGACATTTCAATTGTGACCAGTCCCTTATAGTGATGCTGAACCAGCGATTTCGGGCGACAGGTACCACCAACGATCGTCCCAGGCTTGGTCAACCTCGTGTAACAACACTAGCTCAAGATGGTAGTGAGTGCGACTTTTGTTTTTACACCTAGGGTTGACAACTGCTTAGGAGCCGGGGTTCTTGTGCGTTTATTCACCGGTTAAATCAAATTCTGGAAATTTATTACCAAAACTGAGAACCGTACTTTTTCTTGACTGAAAAATGTTGATTTCACATTGTGATTTGGGAGGCAAGTTAAAAAAAACAGCGTTTCTCTTGCATTCATAGTTGACACGCTTACGACAGACCCGCCCTCAACCCCCCGTATTTTTTAAAAAAAGTTTATAAACCAATAGAACGGAATTGAATCAGTTCTACAAGTTAACGGTACAAAGGAAACAAGGGAAATCGCTGCCGTTGCCTTCTCTAACTCAAGATCAGAGTCAGGCACCCTTTTACAGCTGGTTTGACTGATGCGTGACACATGTTCCCTTCCTCGCTGCCGTTGCCTTCTCTAACTCAGGATCAGAGTCAGGTACCCATTTACAGCTGGTTATGGAGTGTTAGAGACTTCACCATACTAGGTCCAGCATCGAGAGGTGGGGAGACCAGTTTCCTTCCTCGCTGTCTTTTCCTTCCCTAACTCAAAGTTAAGTACCCATTTATAGCTAGGTAGACCCCATCTCTCGATGCTGGACCTAGTATGGTGAAGTCTCTAACACTCCATAACCAGCTGTAAATGGGTACCTGACTCTGATCCTGAGTTAGAGAAGGCAACGGCAGCGAGGAAGGGAACAGGTGTCACGCATCAGTCTAACCAGCTGTAAAAGGGTACCTGCCTCTGATCTTGAGTTAGAGAAGGCAACGGCAGCGAGGAAGGGAACAAGCCACCCCACCTCATAAAGCTGGGACCCAGTACATCGAAGTCTATAACACTTCACTCCCCTACGGCAGAATGTGCTACGTGACTACAACCTTACGAACGGCAGGCGTGTTTTTAAAAAAATTCTAAGCAACGGGGGAGGGGGGAGAGGACAATGACACTTTTTCAGTCAAGAAAGAGTACGGTGATCGGTTTGGGTAATAAATATCCACAATTTGATTTAACCGGTGAATTAACGCACAAGTACCGGAGCCGGTTCTGAATTGTCTCATGTTTAATAATACAGCAAATTTGGGTTAGTAAATGGATCAGAAATGTAAAATCAGTGGTTTCATGTATTTTAAATTTACCACAACGAGTTATGGTTCATAAACTAATGCGATGCGTTTTTAATGGCAGCTAGTATATAAGAATAGATGGATTAGACTAAGTATTTAGAGGCCAAAAACAAATTGATCAAACTGGAACTTGTGTTCCAAACAACCAGATTCTATTTAAACTTAGCTGAAAACATAAATAATAAAAATGCTACGCTTTTACAGAACAAGCTGATAAAGAAAATAAAGTGGATTGTTATTACATCCTATAAGAAAAATTCAGTATTACCATAAAGTATCTGCAATCAGAATTGTTATCTGAAATTAGCCATATGATATATCCTAATTATAACTCATCAGAGGCTGAACAAGATATTTTTCTTCATTAACTTAAAATAATGAAAAGAAAAAAAAAAAACCACAAGACAGGATATCCTAATTGTTTGGGAAAAAAAAAACCAAACAAACAGAAAGGTGGGATCAACAAAAGTGGTGGTTGAAATAAAGAATAGTGGGATTTATGTCTGATTTTACCCACGTCTATTGATCCGGCAGCCAATTAAGTCACTCACTTAATCAGGGTTGGGATTAACGTTAGGGTCTGAGTTTAGGAGTCCTAAACCTAACCGTTATTTACTGCATTTCTGAATTCATTGTTTTAAGGCCGTGGGGATGGGGGTGACTTAATTGGCAGCATTGATATTTGGGCTAAATCAGACATACACCCTACCATTCCCCATTTCAACTAAAGATAATATCTATGCTCTAATAGGTGAACATGGAATAAGAGCCAGAAAAAGCAATATTGAATGAGTCATTTGTTCTGAGTAAATATAATTTCACCAGATATTCTAGCAGCACTATTTCAGATGTCACAATAATAAACTCCCAAAATCTTGGGAAGTGAATTAGCTAGCCCTATGGATAGCCTCATTTCTGTCATCTCGTACAGCATGCCCGGTGGAAGCTGTCATCCTTATTCCTTCTGTCCCCCCTCAGAGATCTGTATGAATCAAATATTCATTAATTCGTTACCCTTTAGCTCCCCAAGGAGCATAAGCTATCAATACCCATCCTTTTACGGTGTCTCTGAACTCTTTTTTAAAAGCCGTATCGAACACTGTTCTTTATTGCAACCACTTTGGAGCATAAGGCGGCAAAAGCTGGTCACCCCCCAATTTCTATTTTCCCCACCTTATTTGGCTCCACACTTGTTAAGTTGCTATGGCTTCTTGTTTCCTTCTTCAGCTTCATTTTTGGTCTACTCAATCACCCCTACTCCTAAGTTCCTGTCAAGAGCATCTGTGTAATCCAGTCAGTGAGCATTTCTTGTTATACAGTTGGTTGTTCCTTACATTTTCTAGCCGCCTTATTTGATTTCCAGTGTGGAACTGATGACAAAGAACCAGCCCAAGTTCCAGTGGAACAAGAGATGAGTCTGACAATGGATAAGACATGCACTGAATAAACCTGTTTATAGCATTACAAGGCAGTCCTTGTTCTGGAATCCTCAGGGTAAGAGAGGTAGAGGTAGACCAAGCAACACACAGAGAAGAGAATTGGAGACAGAAATGAGAGGGATGAGGAAGACTTAAGTTCGTGACATGGGACAGGGTGGGTATTGATATCTTATGCTCCTTGGGGAGCTAAAGGGTAATGAATTAATGAATATTTGATTCATACAGATCTCTGAGGGGGGTCAGAAGGAATAAGGACGTAGTAAGATTACATGCGTAGGCATGTTTCGTGCACACCTGAACATATATATATATATATATATATATATATATATATATATATATATATATATATATATATATATATATATATACACACACCGTAAAAAGAGGTAAGGGTTAGGAATCATAAACCCTGCCCATAATATTAACCTAACGACGTTGGCGACTTATCTGGATGACTTCGAAGAACATTGTGTTTCACATTTCAACCCTCCAAAGGTAGCAAAAGAACAAACGAGCTTTATTTCACTACAGAATTAAAGGGAAAAAAAACTAACAAAGAACGATGGTAGGCCTACACAATTTTTTAAAGGTGATTTTAAGTCTTCCCATGTTAGCTAGGCCCCTACGATCTTTTCAGGAAAGAAAACATAAGTGATCGGCTTTCATATAGGCTAGGTCCTACCTAAGTTTTAACTTTGCTTCCTATGAGTAGGCCCTATTACTTCTACTTTCGCTCTCTCCATCCATGTTCATTCGATTTCCAATTCATTTGTAAACTGTAGCCTATTAACATTATTACATTCAACGAATATGCGGTCGGACTGGTAGGCCTATCTAAATATTACAGTTCTAGCATCAAATCCGGATGCTACGTACTCTAACTGGTTTCCAATTTATGAAGTAAAGAATGAATGAAAAATACACAGTGCGTCTTATTCCCCTCAAAATGGCGACCCCCCAACACATTTTATTTAGCAGTTTCCTACCTTTCATGCATCTGATTCCAGTGTTGGATAACTCCAGGATGTTGCCCTTGATTTTGCATCCTGAAGTGTTCTCGACCTACTCCTCGGTCTACAAAATATATCCAGGACACTAGTGATCAAAGTATCGAAGATAGGCAATAGAGTCTAACAATCTTGCACGCATTATCTCAGTCCTTTGTGGTGACGCTTCATCGCTCGTTTAACAACACATGTATTCATACGCTCAATTCGAAGTTAAAATAACTACTGTGTTATTTAAATAATTTAGGCCTTGCGCCAGCTGCTTGTTGTTTTTTCACATTAATCTCAAATTCAGTTAATCTAGTCACTTTAATGTCCATAATATTAGTAACCAAAACTTTAGATTTTATTGGAGCACTGCGTACTATTTTCTTTGTGATGAGGCGTATGTTTTCATTTCGTCGCGCAATATGAAAATTGCCCCACATATGAATCGCTGTATTTTGAGAATAAGTTCCTTGATCACATTTAAATACCAGATGATGTTTTTTATTTGGCATACGCCCTAATATAACCAATAGGCTATGTTTCTGGGTTGAAATGAGTCCGCCTCACTAAAACAGAGTAAAATTATACTTTTTTTTAAAAAATGTTACTTAATTGTAAAGTAGGCCTGTACAGAAGAACACGTTTCTTTTAAAAAGAAAATATGAAGAAAAATACGTAATCACAGTCATCTCTTTCGATTCTTCCATGAGTGCTATAAATAAATATATTTTTATTTCGTAGTATAAGTTGTAACAAAAGGATTTTCCTCTAAGAGCTGCCATTATTGATTAACCCGCTGCCCTTTCTTGACCAATCACAAAACATCTTTGCCCTATCGGGTGTCGATCGAAAGCCAGGCGAGGGAAAAATCACAATAGAGGGAGTCGGTGAATCGTAGGAAGGAACAAAAAGTTTACCGATAACACACGCCGGGAAGCAATCAAACTAATGGCATTGTTATCAAAATCTTGAGTGTCTGTCGACGGTCACTTTGGTCGGGTAGTGGCAAGCTCATAGCCAAGGCCTGACTTGGCGGCAGAACGACCGCCCTGGGAGCAAGGGGACGCATGAGCGAGCGAGGGAGAAAGAAGTGTTTTTTTTTTTCTTTCGGAAAGAAGCTCGACTCTTCTTCAGCTGTGACACATTTCGCCCAGGCCAAAACAAGCAATGTAAATCTTTATAAGAAAACACTACAACCACAGTGTGACATATTTTTAACATTCTGTTTTAGTTGTTATCGTGTTTCGTTTTTGGGGGAGGGGTATTATTAGTGGCAGCCATCTTGCTTCACATGTGACTGGACTTAATATTAAGGGAGTTTTTTTTTTCTCTTATTTTTATAGTTTCATGTTCTCTACTTAATTCTCATTTTCTTTCCCTCCTGTCTCTTGTTTGTCTGTCCCTGACGAAGGCCTTGTGGCCGCAACGTAGGTTTTTCTTGTCCTTCTCCTTGTAAGACGTATTACTATTTGTGTGGGTGTGTGTTTTTTTTATTTTCAACTAAAACTGATCTGCAATTTTATTATTGAATCTTATTTAATTTACCAATAGACCTTTTGACTTTCGCAGCTGGGAGTGTGGGAGAGAGTATGCAAGAATAATTACTCACCCCGGGCGCCGAATGTCTTATTGCCGGCCCTGATCATTGTGATATATGGCTAAAAATAAAGTTGTTAGGGAAATGAAATTTTGCTGGGATTTTCGAAGTCCAAAATTTGTAATTCTATAAGCCACAGTTGAAATAAATCTACTAGATATTTTTTTTTTAATTAAAATCTGATCATAGATTCAAATCACTGAGTTTGGAATTATTTATCCCGCAAATCACTGAATTTGTAATCAGCTAACTCGCAAATCAGTGGTTCAAATAAAATAAGAGCAGAAGTTAGTAGTAGTTGTTTAACTAGGGCTGCTGAGCTTCTCGCTCTTTTGCAGCCTACATCAAGTTGAAGACTCCTTGGTATTATCTACACTGTAGATCTAGGCTTTTCCTGTGGCTTTTCTGTCCTTCCGAAATGTGCGAGTTGAAGTCATGAGCTCCAGTTTCTCCAGCTTGGCTGGCATTTAAAAGGATCATCACATCTGGTCCCAAGCTAAGAGGAAGAAGCGCGAGGCATACTGTGCATTCTCCGCCATCGGGGGGGAGGGGGGGAGGGGGGGGGCTTTCCTAATATGAAGAGCTAACATACTGTGCTCTGGTTCTGGGCTCTCCCAAAGGAATTGTCACGTCATACACATAGACACTTCTCAGCTCCCCCTGCCCGTCATGGGCCCATAGTGAGACCCTCCTGCATGCAGCCAACCACGTAAAAATCCAGTTACGTCTGGAGCCCAAGTGACCCCTCCGAGCTCAGTGTGCAATGCTGGGCTCTCGACAAGTTTCACCATAGGCGGAATCCCTGGAAGTGTGTGGGTGATTTCAAGACTCAAAGAGGGTGTAATTAGCCTCACAGAAAGGTTCACTTCCAAATTTGAATACTGTAGCATTCTATTTAGCTGGTGGTCATATATGGAGGACTCCAGATAAGCCTTTATGCATAAGTAGTAGAGTATGGATGCAGCAGTAATGACACCCAAATTAATTTTACTAGCTACAGTAATGACACCCAAATTAGTTTTACTAGTTATAGTAATGACACCCTGTCACGTAGACATTTATGATCTATAAATTGCCTATATCCTCTTCTTGTTCTTTCACCCGTATCCTCTGTTTTATTATCACTTTTATCCTTTTTCCTGTGTTTTTCGCATTCGTACGTTTGCGACTATATACATTACTATTTTCCTATTCTAACTTTCGCCGGGTTTAGTTTCTCATTTAGAAACGCACTAGTGAGGTTATTACGTAGATGCCAGGCTCGGGAGGTTATTGCGTTGTGGACGTAAACTGTGAATATTCGTTTTCGCCAGACTTATAGGCGAGATATAGTCTGCATTTTTCACCTGTCACCGCGTTTCTCGCACTTGCCACGAGCGCTCACGGTCCGATAGCTGGACGGAGGTGTGAATCGCGCCAGACGCATTCGCTCAGACCAGACAGTGTCTGGGATATCCCACCTGATACGTAGTTTCTCGGTTACCTTTCTCAGCGAATAGTGTGATCTGCCACTCACTCCTCGCTCAGTAATGAGGATAGGAGGTGTCATAGACGCACTGATGGCAGTTACGGCATGCATCTATGTACAGGAGGTGTTAAGAGAAGGGGAGGCTATTGCGTAGTTATGGTAATAGTGATCTTTGTCTGGTTATTCATATATACTGGAGGGAGTTAGATTTTATTTTGATTCAGTCCTCTAAATTCGCGGTAGGCAGGACGCTTCGTGCTAACAGAATAAGCTGTATAGCGAAGTTTCTCAGTTTGTTTCGACAATTTGTCGAACTTCTAGACTTCCATAAATATTCAGAGTATGATTCAAAGTTGTGCGACTACCTGTAGTTCTGTTTGAGTGAATACTGGGGTGACCCAATCTTTGCCAGCGTTCTAGTACGTGAACATTATCTGTGAAGAACTTAAGCACTTTCATTACATGAACTGTAACAGTTAAATGAAGTAAAAGGCCTATTGCGCCAGAATTAATTCTTCCAGAATAACACTTAAGTACAGATCAGTCCGCTGTGGCAAGCAAAATATCAGTAACATTCCGACAGAGTTTTGACTAGTAGTGTGGTGACCAAATATAGTCATATACTGAGATAAGGCACCCGACCTGACATTCCTCATTTTTTAGAAACCTACGCTAGTGACACTGTGCTCTGCTAACTTTCGTGCCTGGACAACTTTTATGTGACTTAAACAGACATCCGAAAAATAAGAACACCCAAGGAATCGTTCCCTGAGACAGAGAATTCAGTACGTCTTTTTGGAACTGGGGATTTTTTGGTCAAGGCTGCATTTACGGGTCTGTGTGAAGGTCCTAGAAAAATTATGTTCCCAGAGGCAGCGATCAAAGCTGTAAGTATAAATGTGCGCACGTGGCCACGGCTGAATGAATAGAGTGAACGCAGGTCTGAGTGTTATTTTTTACCGTTGTATTTTGGCACCTATTTGCTGTCATAACTTTCTTCATGCAAGTTTGTTTTGCTAACAATATTTTCCCTTAAACTAGATTATAGTATCAGGTCTGCTCATACCTTAAATGGGGAAAACTCTTAGACTCAATCATATGTATCTGGGACTCTTTGTGCTATCATCTTTCTCCTAACGGGACTGTGGGCTATCCATCGAGGGAAGATCATAACTGTGGGTCTACCAGTCCTTGTAGCATTCCTTGATTTGTTTATGACTTTGTGTATATGCCTTTTTTGATGTAATTTTACATGTTGTGACGTAAGTTTACAAATGATAAATAAACTTAACAATAAATTAATCAGCATGTTGGTCAGCTCGTTCTAAATATTTATATAATCATTTGTTATAGTTTCCCACGTCCGAGAGAGAAGATTTCTCGCTCTCAGAGACAGCTTCTATCACAATTCTACCACCTCACTCGTGGAAATCTATTTTGTATTTCTATCTCACACTGTGACTATCACTCATTCCAATCTGTTCAGAAGGGACCAACCCAAGTCTTAATTCTCCTATCAAAAATCTACGACAAATGGGGTCTCGTCTATCGGGATTTTGAACTTAGAATAGGAAGACGAGACGGCAAATATCAGCTCGTCGGTAAGATTCTTTATTCTGATATAGAGTAAGAGTGTGATGTCTTGTGAGTTTTGTATCTTTTAAAAATAACTATCCCCTAGACGTAACGATCTGTTTATGGGCGTGCTGACCACACGGCTAATAATTGTTTTTCCACAGCATTATTGAGCATTATACATTTGGTTTACAGGTTGATTTTGTCGGAATATATGTTAATTACTGATTTTGTTATACTTAACGCTGGTAACGTTTTGTGAGTGTATAACATTCACAGGGTTCTGAATAAGTAGGTGTTTGAGCTAAGCTAAGGAGCGCGATCAGACTATACGTCCTGTTATTGCCTCCCTTACCCTAACTATCTTCAGGGGTGAACTTATAGTGGATTTAAAAAAATTAAGGGATTTTTTTTTTCTCCTTAAAATATTTTGAAAAATTATTTTGTTTCCACTGTAGCAACTTATTTTTCAGTAGTAAATCTTAACTACCATTTAGTTGGCGTAGTCGTCTGCATTAGGTGCTTTATTGCCGATAATAGCAGCGATAGTTAGATACTATATTCTGGAGGAGGTATCCCAGGAATAAGGATGTCATCTTTTGTTTGGTATTTTTCTCGCAAGTGGTAGGAACCAGTGTATCCTTTTCTTATCTCTTTCTCGTCTAAATCTCAGCCACTGACTTATTATGGCGGAGAGGGCAAAGCTTAGACAGCTCCTCAGGGACGAGGCGAGAGAAGAAGGTTTGGAAGGAGAAGAAACGAAAGCTTTTGTCAGAGACGAACTTGAGAGATATGATGCGGAGAGGAAAGCAGCCGAAGCTAGAGAACAGAAGAAGATGGACGAGGAAATGGAAATCCGCAGGGCAAACGAAAGAGAGAAGGAGAGACAGCATGAGGAAAGAGAGAAGGAGAGACAGCATGAGAAGGAGAGGGAACAGAGACACCACGAGTTGGCGCTTAAAACTCTAGAGTTCCAAAGTCGTGGTGCTGCCTCCACTTCCAGCAATGGAGAGTCTTCTCCGCATTCTTCCTTAACTGATCCTTCTAATACTCAATCTACTCACCTCACTGCGATGTCTTTTACGCTTGAATCTTTCCCTTGTCCTAATGAGAAGATTGACACTTGGCTAGAAAAATTTGAGAAAATTGCAACTCTGTACGGTTTAGAGAGGTCGCGTTGGAACATGAAGCTTTCTCAGGCGCTGAAAAGCAGTGCGTATGATGTTTACGCCAAACTGGAAAGCAGCCAACAAGACAACTATGATGTGTTGAAGAAAGCGTTACTGGAGCGCTTTGAAATGAATGCTCGCAAATTTCTGCAACTGTTTCGCAACAGCAGGAAAGAGAGCTCTGAAACTTTTCAACAGTTCTCGTCTCGTTTGAAGGGATACCTAACAAAGTGCCTTGAGCTTTCACAGCTCCCCTCTACCTATGAAGGTCTGGAGGAATTTGTTATTACAGAGCAAATAAAGAACACTTTGTCTGCTGATACCCGGAGATTCCTAGCCGAGCAGGGGGCAGAAAAGCTTGAAGACATCTTAGAAAAGTCTGAGCGTTATCAAAATGCGCTGGCTGAACTGCCGGCCACAAAACGTAAACCGACAGAGGAGCATTTTCGGAAAAATAATCTAGACCAGTCTTCTCATGCTTCTCACGCTTCCAACCCGAATAACCACCGAAAAACTGGACCTCAAAACCCCCCCTCCTGAAAAATCCAAGTTCTACAAAAACAAGTACCCCAACCACAGTAAACAGTCTGATACACCCGACCGCCCTACATGGCAGCGCAGCCAGAAAGGACAAGGTGGCAAAGGGCGAACCCCTGAGCACGGGACTAATGATCAGAGTGAGCACACCGAGCCTAAACGCATCGGATGCTTACTAACAGTCTCGCAAGGCGGAATTATTGATAGTGATTCCGACCTGTTGGGGATACACCCTCAACGCGAGGTACTGTTACATTGAACGGTTCTCAAACTTCTTGTTTATTTGACACGGGGGCTTTCGTATGATTGCATTGTTGCCAGAAACCTGGTTAAACCCGGTCAAGAGACAGGAGAGACCGTCCAACTTTGTGGAGTTCGTAATAGTGATGCACCTACAGCGCTTCCCATTGCATTGGTGGAGATCCACTCTGATTTTGTCAGAGGTGTGATCAACGCGGCTGTTATGGATGACCCCATCTACCCAGTCATACTTGGCGGGAGATACGTGTGTATTGGGAAACCGGAAGAGCCGATTGTGGCAGCAGTAACTACAAGAGGGCAAACCAAGAAGGAACGGGAGCCTGCGCCTAATTTGTTACCCATGGAACTTAAAGAAGCGCAACAAAAGGACCCTACTTTGGCACCCTGCTTTAGGAAACTGCCCATGGCTAAGGAACCCAGACAGCCCGGGGACATTTTTTCTAAGGATGGCGTACTTTATCGCAGAACGGGCACGCCTGACCAAGGTTACAACCAGCTCCTAGTACCGAAACAGTACAGAAGCCAAATCCTAGAAATGGGGCACTCTCTTCCCTTCAGCGGACATATGGGACAGAACGCCACAAACCAACGGATAACCACTCATTATTGGTGACCAGGAGTAAACACTGAGATTATCAGGTATGTCAAATCCTGTGCCCAGTGCCAACGTCTACCACCCAAGCAACGGGCACCCCCAGTCTCTTTGGGTGAAATGCCAATAGTGGGAACACCATTCGAACGGGTTGTGATCGACATTTTAGGACCCTTAGAAAGGACTAAAAGAAGGAACAGGTTTATCCTGACCTTAGTCAACACATGCACTTTATGGGCAGAAGCTATCCCGCTAACATGCGCAGATGCCAAGCATGTCGCAGAAGCCCTCGTGCAGATTTTCACTCGGTTGGGATTCCCTCAGCAAGTGCTGTCGGATAACGGATCTCCATACCGAAACCTGTTGATGGATGAGATCGTCAAGATCTTGAGGGACCAGCACATCTACACTAAGCTTTATACTCTGGCCAGAAATGGGCTAGTAGAACGTGTTAATGGAAACCTCAACATGATGTTAAGTAGACTGACACAAGTGAAACCTGAAGATTGGGATTGTTGCATTCCGGCAGCTTTATTTGGCTACAGAGAATCTCCTCATACTTCCACAGGATTTCCGCCAGCTACGCTTTTATTCGGCAGACCTATCAAGGGGCCGCTTGAAGCCTTACTTTGGTCGCTGACAGACCAGAAGGCCGATGAGACAGTTGTCTCAGCCAGTAAATACGTATCGGATTTAAAGGATAGGTTGAAACTAGGATGGGACCTAGCAACGACTAACTTTAAGCGAGCACGCACAAAGCACGCAAACCGATACAGGAAAGTCGCGAAAGAAAGAGAACTGGAAGCAGGAGAGAAAATTTTGGTGTTACTCCCTACCGGAAACAACCAACTGAAGATCGGATGGCAAGGGCCGTTTACCGTCCTGAAAAAGATTTCTAAGGCTAACTACCAGATCTTTATTCAAGGAAAGGAAAAGGTTTTCCATTTAAATCTGTTAAAGAAATACTTGGAAAAACCTGTGCCGACCTCCGACCATCTCCTGACGATCGCCAAAACTGACGAAGATGACGATAGTGGCAGGGAAATTCCACTGCAATCACAGGAAATCTTTGAAAAATGTCAGAAGCGGCGACGCTCTTTCAAGCGCGCATGGGAGACATTCCAGAGGAAGGAAACGTTGGGAGTAGACTCGAGTAGGAATTGGACAGAGATGGAGGGGGGAGATGAGAGGGAAGAGGACAGACACCCGAAAGCTACGGATATAGGAAATTTATTTCCATAACGTAGACATGGAGTGATTCCATATCTTAAAGGCGGGACGTTCTGTCACGTAGACATTTATGATCTATACTCTCCACATGTAAGCCTACCTTGCCGTGGTTGGAGAGCTTGAGCGCCTCAATGATCCCGGGAGCTATGCCGGCGGGAGTTTTACTCCTGGCAGGGTCACCCAAGCCGGACAGGTCCTGGGTGAGGGGCCAGACTAAATGGGCTGAGGAGTGGGTGGAACCCTATAGGTGTAGATGCAGAACCCACCGGCGAGTGGTACATGCTCTGGTCTGCACCAATCCACCCCCACTTCATGGGTTAAATGCTTTCTTGCCTCATTCTTCACTGTTTGTCGTCTATCACGCCCATGGCGACCGTTGCCTCAATTGGCTGTGTGTGGTGTACCCGGAAACGGGGCCTCCCAGTACTGAGGCAAAGTTAAGTCCCCGATGTCACTTATCGGTGCAGAATTGAGAGAGATGGCTGAGCATCACAATCCCTCCTGTGTTGCAGCATGATGAGAACCCAGCATTGCACACTGAGCTTGGGGGGATCACTTGGGCACCAGACTTAATACTGGCTCTTGACTGGATGGCCGCATGCAGGAGATTTCTACAATGGAGGGTTGGCAGGTGGTGGGTATCGGGAAGTGGCTCTGTGCAGGACGTGAGGATTCCTTGGGAGAGCCCCGAACCAGAGCACAGCATTGTGCAAGCTCTGCATAGTTGGAGAGCCCCCTGGATGACGGGGAATGCACAGTGTGCTACCCCACCTATCCCCAACTGCTAACTTAGAACCAGAAGTGGGGTCCTCTGTATGCGTGCCAGGCCAGGATAAAATGCCTGGGAAAGAGACTGGAGCTCAGAACTCCCTAACTCAAAGTTGCAGGATGGCAGAAAAGCCACGGGAAAGACAGGGCTATTTTGAAGATAACGCAACCATATTTTCACCATACGAGCTCGGACGCCGCCTCGGTAAACAAGGTCCGCGCAGAGCAGTGACACCCCCAGGCTGCTTGCGAATAGTCTACTACTGGGAACATAAACAGATTAGGGATGAGCCCACTCTCCCGTTGAACAGGTGCTAAAGTCGTAGATACTGGGCCAGAAGGCGCACCGGAAACCACAGTATCATGCAACTCGCTTTTTTTTTTCTATGGAGAGTACACCGTCAAATAAATCTCGTTCTGGTGCTCGCCCTGTGGAGCTCCACCAGGCAGGTGCAGTGCCGGGCTCTGAGCATCGACAGAGCCCACCCTCAGCTACTGGAGGACCCTCTAGACCGTCTTGTGGAGTCAACAGACGGCGGAGGAGAACTACTGACCAAAACAAAACAGAAAAAGAGAAACCCAGAGTGCCACTTGTCATGATGCACTGGAATGCAGAGGGAGTGAACAGCAAGCAGGCTGGATACAGCAAAAAAACAGAGCTGGAAAACATCTTGTATGAGAAGCAAGTCAGTGTTTGCTGTATCCAAGAGACTCACTTGAAAGCAGATCAAACCTTTAAAATAAGGGGATATCAATGCTTCAGATCCGACAGACAAGATAGACGAAAAGGAGGAGTACTTACTCTTGTAAGGAATAACATTCCTGCACACGAAAGGAAAACCTTCATGGATGGAGCAGAATATCAGCTGCTGCAGATAAAGGTAGACAAGATGGAAATAGAACTCCTGAACTATTACTGTCCGAACAACAAACCCCTGAGTCTCAGCTCTATACAGGTACCAGCCACCAACTTTATAGCAGTTGGAGACTTTAATAGCCACTCCCAGAGCTGGGGCTATAACCATCTGGATCACAGAGGTGAAGAGGTTGAAACTTGGCAAGATGATCACTCCCTAATCCTAGTCAATAATGCCACAGATACTCCTACCTTCTACTCCAGAGGATGGCACACAACCTCAACACCAGATCTTGCCTTCTCCACACCAGATATAGCTGGATCTATTAGTAGAGAAGTAGGAGACCAACTAGGGGGAAGCGACCATCGCCCAATCTTTCTTACTGTCCAGAGTGCAACTCTCAGTACAGGCCCAGCCATTACAAGATGGAACTACAAAAAAGCCAACTGGGGTTTATTCAGGCATCAGGTGAACACGCTGCTGTCTACCCTCAAGGTACAGAACAGAGACATTAATGAAGTGGTAAAAGACTTCAACAGATGCATACTACAAGCTGCAAAAGAAACCATTCCCAAAGGATGCCGGCGTAACTACATACCATACTGGTCCAGCACACTCCAAGAACGTCAGGAAGCTATGGACAAGGCTAGAAAGGACGCAGAGTCTCAGCCTTCACTTGAAACTCACAACAAATGGAAAAAGGCTGTAGCAGAGTTTCAGAGAACAAAGCTAGAAGAAAAGCGGAAAAGCTGGAGAACTAAAACGGCATCGCTGAACCTTGAGAAAGACGGCAGGAAACTTTGGAGATTAGTCAAGTCTCTAAATGAAGAGCATTCCTCACCAAGGCAGACTATCACATTGGATGAAGGTGGCAAACTTTTCAGAGGAAAACAAGCTGCAGACTTGTTTGCTAGAAGATACAGTTCAGAAAGCAACTTACCCATTAACATAGACCATCAGAGAGAGATAAGAAAAGAAATACTGGCAACCATGGGACAGACAGATACTCCTGCCCCAATGAGGGAACCCATCACACTAGGAGAACTACAGAAGGCTATTTCCAAGCTTAAGTTTCAAAAGTCACCCGGCCCAGACAAAATCAGCAACGAAATGCTAGTAAATCTGAGCTCAGCAGCAAAGACAAAACTGCTTGAGATATTCAACCACAGCTGGTTGAAAGGAACGGTACCCCAAGTATGGAGAGAAGCCATCACAATACCCATACTAAAGAAAGGGAAATGTAAGACCGAGGCTGCAAGTTACCGGCCAATCATCTCACAAGCTGTGTTGGGAAGACTATGGAGCGAATAGTCAACCACAGATTGAAATGGTATTTAGAGTCTGAGCAGATTCTGGTGCCGGAACAAGCTGGATTTAGAGAATGCTACAGTATAGAAGACCAAGTTACTTACTTGTCTCAAGCAATAGAAGATGCCTTCCAGGAGAAGAAAAAGGTCCTAACGATCTGGGTCGACTTCAAGCAGGCCTTTGACAAGGTGTGGAAAGATGGCCTCATTGCAAAACTTAGGAGAAGTGGAATCCAAGGCAACATGATGAAATGGATCCAGTCATACTTGCATAACAGGAGAACTAGAGTCACTCTTGACGGTCTGCAGAGCAGAAAAGTGTTGCTCCATCAGGGGGTACCTCAAGGAGGAGTAATTTCCCCAACACTCTTCCTTGTTTACATCAATGACCTGGTGAAAGATCTCCCTGCAGGAGTTAAAGCTGCCTTATATGCAGATGACCTAGTACTCTGGTGCGCTGATGAAAATGTCACCACAGCAAATTATAGAATGCAGCGGGCAGCAGACATGCTAGTGTCATGGGCAGAGAAATGGCTTATCACAATAAACACAGACAAAACCTCCACAACACTGTTCTCCCTCGCCCCCAAGGACAAATCAGCTAACATACACCTAGGGACAACCGTGATCAAGGAAGAAAGCTACCCCACCTATCTTGGGGTGACATTTGACCAAAGGCTTACATGGAATAAGCATATTGAAAATGCAGAAGGAAAGGCCCGAAGACGACTAGGCATACTCAGAAAATTAGCAGGTACCAACTGGGGAGCAAATGAACGAAATCTAAAGAAGATTTATAATGGAGTAATAAGACCACACTTAGAGTTTAGCTCAGCAGCATGGTCATCAGCTGCTAACTCACATCTGCAGTCTTTGGACAAGGTGCAAAATCAAGCTCTCAGGCTCATTACAGGAGCCATGAAAACTACACCAATAACAGAGATGCAGAAGGTTGCTGGATTACAGACATTGTCCCATAGAAGAGACACAAAAACCATGATCCAGATGGAAAAGTACAACAGTATGCCAATGCACCCACTGAAGGCAAGACTAGATGATCTGGCATTGGGACGTCTAAAGCGTAGCAGCTTTGTGCATCGGGGGAAAAGACTTATAAGACAGCATCAAGAAGACCTATCCATGAAGACAACACCACTGAAGCCCACCCTATACCCTGTACCATGGGAGCAGGCCAGCAGTGCCCTCCAAATTAATACAACAGTCAGTGGTCTCACAAGTGGATGTGAGTATAATGATCTGCAAAAACGAACTGCTACATTGAGTATGATCCAAGAAAGCTATCCCGATCAATCATGGATACATGCCTATACAGATGGATCAGCAACTAATGCTGTTAGGAATGGAGGTGCCGGTATCTTTATCTCATATCCTGACAACCACTATGAGACTAGGCACATTCCCACTGGTAAATTCTGTTCCAACTATACAGCTGAGGTTCAAGCTCTAGAGCAAGCTGCAAATATGATTTATAACACCAACTCTGACTGCCACCAGGTAGTCATCCTCACAGATGCACTGTCTGTCCTGCAAGCTCTCAAGGGTGGTAAACTCCCGCATCTGAGAAATGAACTAAACAAGGTAGCTGCCAAAAAGAGAACCATACTTCAGTGGGTACCATCTCATTGTGGTGTACCCGGAAATGAAAAGGCAGATAAACTTGCAAAAAAGGGAGGAGAATGTGAACAAGAAGATAATGAAGTCACATACTTTGAGAAAAAGAGAGCTATCCAGACTATCAGAAGAGAACAGAACCAACCCAAAGACGACTATCACACTCTCGACCGGCAGGGACAGACAACTATTTTTCGACTCAGGACAGGGCATAACAAACTGAATAAACACATGCACAAGCTACGATTGTCTGCTTCACCACTGTGCACATGTGGATTAAACGAACAAACTGCTGAGCATGTTCTACAGGACTGTCCTCTGTATGACCAGTTAAGAAAGATATACTGGCCCAATGACTCAACACTAAACTCAAAGCTATATGGAGTTAAAGAGGAACTTCAAACAACAGTCGAATTCATCATGAGAACTCGTCTGACGGTGTAATCATCAAAGATGCGATCGCAAGAAGAAGAAGAAGAAGAATGATCTATAAATTGCCTATATCCTCTTCTTGTTCTTTCACCCGTATCCTCTGTTTTATTATCACTTTTATCCTTTTTCCTGTGTTTTTCGCATTCGTAAGTTTGCGACTATATACATTACTATTTTCCCATTCTAACTTTCGCCGGGTTTAGTTTCTCATTTAGAAACGCACTAGTGAGGTTATTACGTAGATGCCAGGCTCGGGAGGTTATTGCGTTGTGGACGTAAACTGTGAATATTCGTTTTCGCCAGATTTATAGGCGAGATATAGTCTGCATTTTTCACCTGTCACCGCGTTTCTCGCACTTGCCACGAGCGCTCACGGTCCGATAGCTGGACGGAGGTGTGAATCGCGCCAGACGCATTCGCTCAGACCAGACAGTGTCTGGGATATCCCACCTGATACGTAGTTTCTCGGTTATCTTTCTCAGCGAATAGTGTGATCTGCCACTCACTCCTCGCTCAGTAATGAGGATAGGAGGTGTCATAGACGCACTGATGGCAGTTACGGCATGCATCTATGTACAGGAGGTGTTAAGAGAAGGGGAGGCTATTGCGTAGTTATGGTAATAGTGATCTTTGTCTGGTTATTCATATATACTGGAGGGAGTTAGATTTTATTTTGATTCAGTCCTCTAAATTCGCAGTAGACAGGACGTTTCGTGCTAATAGAATAAGCTGTATAGCGAAGTTTCTCAGTTTGTTTCGACAATTTGTCGAACTTCTAGACTTCCATAAATATTCAGCGTATGATTCAAAGTTGTGCGACTACCTGTAGTTCTGTTTGAGTGAATACTGGGGTGACCCAATCTTTGCCAGCGTTCTAGTACGTGAACATTATCTGTGAAGAACTTAAGCACTTTCATTACATGAACTGTAACAGTTAAATGAAGTAAAAGGCCTATTGCGCCAGAATTAATTCTTCCAGAATAACACTTAAGTACAGATCAGCCCGCTGTGGCAAGCAAAATATCAGTAACATTCCGACAGAGTTTTGACTAGTAGTGTGGTGACCAAATATAGTCATATAATGAGATAAGGCACCCGACCTGACATTCCTCATTTTTTAGAAACCTACGCTAGTGACACTGTGCTCTGCTAACTTTCGTGCTTGGACAGCTTTTATGTGACTTAAACAGACATCCGAAAAATAAGAACACCCAAGGAATCGTTCCCTGAGACAGAGAATTCAGTACGTCTTTTTGGAACTGGGGATTTTTTGGTCAAGGCTGCATTTACGGGTCTGTGTGAAGGTCCTAGAAAAATTATGTTCCCAGAGGCAGCGATCAAAGCTGTAAGTATAAATGTGCGCACGTGGCCACGGCTGAATGAATAGAGTGAACGCAGGTCTGAGTGTTATTTTTTACCGTTGTATTTTGGCACCTATTTGCTGTCATAACTTTCTTCATGCAAGTTTGTTTTGCTAACAATATTTTCCCTTAAACTAGATTATAGTATCAGGTCTGTTCATACCTTAAACGGGGAAAACTCTTAGACTCAATCATATGTATCTGGGACTCTTTGTGCTATCATCTTTCTCCTAACGGGACTGTGGGCTATCCATCGAGGGAAGATCATAACTGTGGGTCTACCAGTCCCTGTAGCACTCCTTGATTTGTTTATGACTTTGTGTATATGCCTTTTTTGATGTAATTTTACATGTTGTGACGTAAGTTTACAAATGATAAATAAACTTAACAATAAATTAATCAGCATGTTGGTCAGCTCGTTCTAAATATTTATATAATCATTTGTTATAGTTTCCCACGTCCGTGTGTCTACCTGTCGTCACTTGAATGTACGAGCACGTGAGTGGATATATATATATTTAATGTATATGAGTTAGATTGTCTGACTACTCTAGATCTGTCGTAGAAGATAGGTGAGAGAGAGAGATTTCTCGCTCTCAGAGACAGCTTCTATCACAATTCTACCACCTCACTCGTGGAAATCTATTTTGTATTTCTATCTCACACTGTGACTATCACTCATTCCAATCTATTCAGAAGGGACCAACCCAAGTCTTAATTCTCCTATCAAAAATCTACGACACACCCAAATTAGTTTTACTAGTTACAGTAGTGACATCCAAATTAGTTTTACTAGTTACTGTCTTCTTCTTCTTTGATCCTTAGCCGCCGACCGTCAAAGCAGTCAGTGGCCATCACGCCTAGTGGCGTCTTGTAGGGCAACAACAAATCGATTCCACTTTGCTCGGTCGGCGGCCATCCTTCGTACAGTGCCCTAACTCTGGTTCATTCTTTGCATCTCAGCCTCCACAGTCCTCCGCCAGGTTGTTTTTGGTCGGCCTCTCTTTCGTTTTCCTTCAGGGATCCAAAACATAGCTGTTCTTGTGATGGCATCGGGGTCTCTTCTGAGGACATGGCCAACCCAGCTCCAGCGTCTGCCAGCTATGATGGTGTAACTAGTTACTGTAATGAACCCAAATTTGTTTTTCTAGTTACATATAATGACACCCAAATTAGTTTTACTAGTTACATATAATGACACCCAAATTTGTTTTTCTAGTTACATATAATGACACCCAAATTAGTTTTACTAGTTACATATAATGACACCCAAATTAGTTTTACTAGTTACATATAATGACACCCAAATTAGTTTTACTACTTACATATAATGACACCCAAATTAGATTTACTAGTTACGTATAATGACACCCAAATTAGTTTTACCAGTTACAGTAATGACACCCAAATTAATTTTACTACTTACATGTTATGATACCCACATTATTTTACTACTTACATATCCTTGCACCCGCATTAGTTTTACTAGTTACAGTAATGACACCCAAGCATGAACAACAACAGCAACCATTAATAAGATAAAGTAAAGAAAGAAAAAAAAACCGATTTAAATAGAAGCAACAACAGAAATCCCTAGGCCAATCAGCTATTGCAAGTAAATAAATAATGAAAGAAACCCCGAGGCCTGTGAGTAGTGAATAAATAAAAGTAGGTACATGGCAGGTAATCCTAAGACCGAAACAAACAGGACAATAGAAAAAGAAATGTAAGTGATACGCTCACCGGGAAATCGAGCCCGGGACTACCCAAGTGTCGTCATCGCCTTGCTGCGAGAGTGCACAGTGAACTTAGCACCTGAATTCTATGTATAGAAAAAAAAAAACACACACCAAAAAAAAAAGTATACAAATGTATCAACAGGGAAAAGGGAAAATGTACTGACAAGATGACGAATTTCAAGGAACAGCTCTACACAATCCGCCTTACATACAGCAAGCAGAAAATGAGTTACAAGTTACACGCGAGAAATCAAACAAGGAGAAAATAAAGAAAGCCCTAAGGAGTCTAAGATTTGGCAAAAGTACTTGCCGAGACGGTATACCAACAGAGGCCATAAAAACAGCCATGACACTTCTACAGAAACACTTTACTTCCCCATCACACTACAAATTACTTGGTTAAGTCTGAGAGAGAGGAGAAAGACCAAGAAATGCAAGGATACTTGGTCAACTTGTCAAGGAAGGGATATTTTCAAGAGTGCGAATGAAAAATGATTTAAATCCCAGGCCCTGTTCACCTGTTATTTACAGTGTGCCTACCTGATCTTTACAGGATCTGTTTTGTCGGAAACCTTCTTCTTTATCTCTCCATTATCTGTCTGCGGCCTCTTTTAATCTCTCAAGGATGATCCTATTTATATTCTTCTTATGGCACTGATTGTGCCATTATTTTTCTGTTTGATCATCATCGCCATCATCGTGATCATCATCATAATCATTATCATCGTCATCATCGTCATCATCATCATCACCACCGTCATCATCATCATCGTCATCATTATAATTGCCGTCATCGTCATCATCATCATAGTCATCATCATCATCGTCATCATCATCATAGTCATCATCATCATCGTCATCATCGTCCCCAACAACATCATCATCGGCATCATCATCTTTATTTTCGTTTGCGCTCCTCAAGGAAAATGGAGACCCCGCTATAGTGGGTCTGCTTGCAAGAAACCTGTAGGAAGCATTCACGTGCTCGTTGAGTGGTGTTTTCTGTGGCAATGTGTTCTACTTGCTGAGGTTGCTAGTCCCATGCACAGCCTCATATTAGTTGCCTTGTACGATACACAGTAGCCTAATGAAGAAGACACACACACATTGATTCATTCATTCAACTCACGATGGAGCACACCATTTCAACAGATTCATGACAAATCTTCCCGTCTTCTGCCATCTGTTCGAGGTCTTTCCATGTGTTTTTAAAAACCTGCCTATCCCTATTTCCCTTATCCTTCTTCTTCTTCTTCTTCTTCTTGCGATCGCATCTTTGATGATTACACCGTCAGACGAGTTCTCATGATGAATTCGACTGTTGTTTGAAGTTCCTCTTTAACTCCATATAGCTTTGAGTTTAGTGTTGAGTCATTGGGCCAGTATATCTTTCTTAACTGGTCATACAGAGGACAGTCCTGTAGAACATGCTCAGCAGTTTGTTCGTTTAATCCACATGTGCACAGTGGTGAAGCAGACAATCGTAGCTTGTGCATGTGTTTATTCAGTTTGTTATGCCCTGTCCTGAGTCGAAAAATAGTTGTCTGTCCCTGCCGGTCGAGAGTGTGATAGTCGTCTTTGGGTTGGTTCTGTTCTCTTCTGATAGTCTGGATAGCTCTCTTTTTCTCAAAGTATGTGACTTCATTATCTTCTTGTTCACATTCTCCTCCCTTTTTTGCAAGTTTATCTGCCTTTTCATTTCCGGGTACACCACAATGAGATGGTACCCACTGAAGTATGGTTCTCTTTTTGGCAGCTACCTTGTTTAGTTCATTTCTCAGATGCGGGAGTTTACCACCCTTGAGAGCTTGCAGGACAGACAGTGCATCTGTGAGGATGACTACCTGGTGGCAGTCAGAGTTGGTGTTATAAATCATATTTGCAGCTTGCTCTAGAGCTTGAACCTCAGCTGTATAGTTGGAACAGAATTTACCAGTGGGAATGTGCCTAGTCTCATAGTGGTTGTCAGGATATGAGATAAAGATACCGGCACCTCCATTCCTAACAGCATTAGTTGCTGATCCATCTGTATAGGCATGTATCCATGATTGATCGGGATAGCTTTCTTGGATCATACTCAATGTAGCAGTTCGTTTTTGCAGATCATTATACTCACATCCACTTGTGAGACCACTGACTGTTGTATTAATTTGGAGGGCACTGCTGGCCTGCTCCCATGGTACAGGGTATAGGGTGGGCTTCAGTGGTGTTGTCTTCATGGATAGGTCTTCTTGATGCTGTCTTATAAGTCTTTTCCCCCGATGCACAAAGCTGCTACGCTTTAGACGTCCCAATGCCAGATCATCTAGTCTTGCCTTCATTGGGTGCATTGGCATACTGTTGTACTTTTCCATCTGGATCATGGTTTTTGTGTCTCTTCTATGGGACAATGTCTGTAATCCAGCAACCTTCTGCATCTCTGTTATTGGTGTAGTTTTCATGGCTCCTGTAATGAGCCTGAGAGCTTGATTTTGCACCTTGTCCAAAGACTGCAGATGTGAGTTAGCAGCTGATGACCATGCTGCTGAGCTAAACTCTAAGTGTGGTCTTATTACTCCATTATAAATCTTCTTTAGATTTCGTTCATTTGCTCCCCAGTTGGTACCTGCTAATTTTCTGAGTATGCCTAGTCGTCTTCGGGCCTTTCCTTCTGCATTTTCAATATGCTTATTCCATGTAAGCCTTTGGTCAAATGTCACCCCAAGATAGGTGGGGTAGCTTTCTTCCTTGATCACGGTTGTCCCTAGGTGTATGTTAGCTGATTTGTCCTTGGGGGCGAGGGAGAACAGTGTTGTGGAGGTTTTGTCTGTGTTTATTGTGATAAGCCATTTCTCTGCCCATGACACTAGCATGTCTGCTGCCCGCTGCATTCTATAATTTGCTGTGGTGACATTTTCATCAGCGCACCAGAGTACTAGGTCATCTGCATATAAGGCAGCTTTCACTCCTGCAGGGAGATCTTTCACCAGGTCATTGATGTAAACAAGGAAGAGTGTTGGGGAAATTACTCCTCCTTGAGGTACCCCCTGATGGAGCAACACTTTTCTGCTCTGCAGACCGTCAAGAGTGACTCTAGTTCTCCTGTTATGCAAGTATGACTGGATCCATTTCATCATGTTGCCTTGGATTCCACTTCTCCTAAGTTTTGCAATGAGGCCATCTTTCCACACCTTGTCAAAGGCCTGCTTGAAGTCGACCCAGATCGTTAGGACCTTTTTCTTCTCCTGGAAGGCATCTTCTATTGCTTGAGACAAGTAAGTAACTTGGTCTTCTATACTGTAGCATTCTCTAAATCCAGCTTGTTCCGGCACCAGGATCTGCTCAGACTCTAAATACCATTTCAATCTGTGGTTGACTATTCGCTCCATAGTCTTCCCAACACAGCTTGTGAGACTGATTGGCCGGTAACTTGCAGCCTCGGTCTTACATTTCCCTTTCTTTAGTATGGGTATTGTGATGGCTTCTCTCCATACTTGGGGTACCGTTCCTTTCAACCAGCTGTGGTTGAATATCTCAAGCAGTTTTGTCTTTGCTGCTGAGCTCAGATTTACTAGCATTTCGTTGCTGATTTTGTCTGGGCCGGGTGACTTTTGAAACTTAAGCTTGGAAATAGCCTTCTGTAGTTCTCCTAGTGTGATGGGTTCCCTCATTGGGGCAGGAGTATCTGTCTGTCCCATGGTTGCCAGTATTTCTTTTCTTATCTCTCTCTGATGGTCTATGTTAATGGGTAAGTTGCTTTCTGAACTGTATCTTCTAGCAAACAAGTCTGCAGCTTGTTTTCCTCTGAAAAGTTTGCCACCTTCATCCAATGTGATAGTCTGCCTTGGTGAGGAATGCTCTTCATTTAGAGACTTGACTAATCTCCAAAGTTTCCTGCCGTCTTTCTCAAGGTTCAGCGATGCCGTTTTAGTTCTCCAGCTTTTCCGCTTTTCTTCTAGCTTTGTTCTCTGAAACTCTGCTACAGCCTTTTTCCATTTGTTGTGAGTTTCAAGTGAAGGCTGAGACTCTGCGTCCTTTCTAGCCTTGTCCATAGCTTCCTGACGTTCTTGGAGTGTGCTGGACCAGTATGGTATGTAGTTACGCCGGCATCCTTTGGGAATGGTTTCTTTTGCAGCTTGTAGTATGCATCTGTTGAAGTCTTTTACCACTTCATTAATGTCTCTGTTCTGTACCTTGAGGGTAGACAGCAGCGTGTTCACCTGATGCCTGAATAAACCCCAGTTGGCTTTTTTGTAGTTCCATCTTGTAATGGCTGGGCCTGTACTGAGAGTTGCACTCTGGACAGTAAGAAAGATTGGGCGACGGTCGCTTCCCCCTAGTTGGTCTCCTACTTCTCTACTAATAGATCCAGCTATATCTGGTGTGGAGAAGGCAAGATCTGGTGTTGAGGTTGTGTGCCATCCTCTGGAGTAGAAGGTAGGAGTATCTGTGGCATTATTGACTAGGATTAGGGAGTGATCATCTTGCCAAGTTTCAACCTCTTCACCTCTGTGATCCAGATGGTTATAGCCCCAGCTCTGGGAGTGGCTATTAAAGTCTCCAACTGCTATAAAGTTGGTGGCTGGTACCTGTATAGAGCTGAGACTCAGGGGTTTGTTGTTCGGACAGTAATAGTTCAGGAGTTCTATTTCCATCTTGTCTACCTTTATCTGCAGCAGCTGATATTCTGCTCCATCCATGAAGGTTTTCCTTTCGTGTGCAGGAATGTTATTCCTTACAAGAGTAAGTACTCCTCCTTTTCGTCTATCTTGTCTGTCGGATCTGAAGCATTGATATCCCCTTATTTTAAAGGTTTGATCTGCTTTCAAGTGAGTCTCTTGGATACAGCAAACACTGACTTGCTTCTCATACAAGATGTTTTCCAGCTCTGTCTTTTTGCTGTATCCAGCCTGCTTGCTGTTCACTCCCTCTGCATTCCAGTGCATCATGACAAGTGGCACTCTGGGTTTCTCTTTTTCTGTTTTGTTTTGGTCAGTAGTTCTCCTCCGCCGTCTGTTGACTCCACAAGACGGTCTAGAGGGTCCTCCAGTAGCTGAGGGTGGGCTCTGTCGAGGCTCAGAGCCCGGCACTGCACCTGCCTGGTGGAGCTCCACAGGGCGAGCACCAGAACGAGATTTATTTGACGGTGTACTCTCCATAGAAAAAAAAAAGCGAGTTGCATGATACTGTGGTTTCCGGTGCGCCTTCTGGCCCAGTATCTACGACTTTAGCACCTGTTCAACGGGAGAGTGGGCTCATCCCTAATCTGTTTATGTTCCCAGTAGTAGACTATTCGCAAGCAGCCTGGGGGTGTCACTGCTCTGCGCGGACCTTGTTTACCGAGGCGGCGTCCGAGCTCGTATGGTGAAAATATGGTTACGTTATCTTCAAAATAGCCCTGTCTTTCCCGTGGCTTTTCTGCCATCCTGCAACTTTGAGTTAGGGAGTTCTGAGCTCCAGTCTCTTTCCAAGGCATTTTATCCTGGCCTGGCACGCATACAGAGGACCCCACTTCTGGTTCTAAGTTAGCAGTTGGGGATAGGTGGGGTAGCACACTGTGCATTCCCCGTCATCCAGGGGGCTCTCCAACTATGCAGAGCTTGCACAATGCTGTGCTCTGGTTCTGGGCTCTCCCAAGGAATCCTCACGTCCTGCACAGAGCCACTTCCCGATACCCACCACCTGCCAACCCTCCATTGTAGAAATCTCCTGCATGCGGCCATCCAGTCAAGAGCCAGTATTAAGTCTGGTGCCCTAGTGATCCCCCCAAGCTCAGTGTGCAATGCTGGGTTCTCATCATGCTGCAACACAGGAGGGATTGTGATGCTCAGCCATCTCTCTCAATTCTGCACCGATAAGTGACATCGGGGACTTAACTTTGCCTCAGTACTGGGAGGCCCCGTTTCCGGGTACACCACACACAGCCAATTGAGGCAACGGTCGCCATGGGCGTGATAGACGACAAACAGTGAAGAATGAGGCAAGAAAGCATTTAACCCATGAAGTGGGGGTGGATTGGTGCAGACCAGAGCATGTACCACTCGCCGGTGGGTTCTGCATCTACACCTATAGGGTTCCACCCACTCCTCAGCCCATTTAGTCTGGCCCCTCACCCAGGACCTGTCCGGCTTGGGTGACCCTGCCAGGAGTAAAACTCCCGCCGGCATAGCTCCCGGGATCATTGAGGCGCTCAAGCTCTCCAACCACGGCAAGGTAGGCTTACATGTGGAGAGCCTTATCCTTCTGACTTAAGCTTTCTTTTTTTTTTTCTCTTGTCCTGGGGATTCAAAAAGGATTGCTTAAAGAAAACATATGAAGATACGCAATGCTGAAGTCTTCATGAAATGCAGCTTACAGAACTGGATTGCGGCAGGGATGCTTACTGTCACAGTCTCTCTTCTTACTGGCTGAAATGTGGCTGCATATTTCAAGATTGAAGTATGGAAACAACAGCAGATACACGAATTCAGTGGATTCTGACAAAACAGCTGGACGATCTAGATTTTGACGATGACCTGGCTCTTCTGAGCCATAACTGTAATCACGAGCAAGACAAGGTCAGAATACTTTAAATGATAACCTTAAATGGGTATGCCGCAGGCACTCGTGAGAAATGAAAAAAGTAGAAAACTAAACAATAGAAAAATAACAGAAGTGATAGGCTTAGCAGGAAACCGAATCCAGGACCACCAGCACTGTGCCATGGCCTAGCTACGAGACTGAATCGTGACTAAGCACACTGCCAACTCAGCACCACGTTCACAGAGCAGGATAAATGCGATTTTACACCGCAAATAACTTTTGTTATCGCTGTTGTTTAACTGTATTGTAATTTTATTTTATTTGGTGTTTTAATGGGAGAAGACACAAGTAAACAAAAGGACTAAGAAAAATGAGAGTTATGCCCCTTTCTATAAGGATGAAAAACAAATAGGGATTTTTTGAGTGGAGTAACAGAACAATACATCCACTTATGCCTAACTAATCCGACAGGGGGATACAACGATCCTGAATGTCAGGATGGCGTGGAATACTGGCGGCAGAAATAGATCCATGACTGTCACAATCTTCAGACTGGAGTCACAGCAGATCCTGAGACTGCCAAGGCTACATGTCTGACCGCACAGCCAATTTAGTTCCACGAAGAACATTTAATCCAATATTTTTTTGTTGCATATGGCAGGTATCTCATCACGTAAAACAAATAGATTCATAGACAATCGCTGCAAAATTACGTCCTGTAATGCAAGGTGCTTACAAGGTGGTCAGCGGAGGCTCCAACTGCGAAAGGGGCGAACAAGAAAATGAATGATTGGATGACTGACGCGGCTAGACTTGGCGTGTCTCATGGTTCGGGGCAGGGGCGGGCTGAATGGTCGAGAAATCGGGCGGTGCCCGAGGGTCCACAACAGTAGGTTTAGAAATATTACGACCGATGCATAACCGGTACACTATACTGGATGGGTAGTTAGGGGCCAATGAACATTTTTGTCCAGGAGCTCAAGATCCCTGTTCTGGTTTGGGGATAGGTGGTTCATACTACGCTACTCTTGGATTTGCAGGTCAGCCAGTCATTAATTGAGTCCGTCAGGACATGGTTTATGCAGCACCCAACCCTCGCCACCCTCCTCGGCAAGCAAGTTTGGTGTCAACAATGCAGTCGTAACAGTGCGGGCTTGCAACCAAAATTCCCCGAGTTTGATTTTTTAAAAACTAATAAACTACAATATCCTTTCCGCCCGGCGTAGTTCTGGAAGTCTCCGAAGAGACAACGACAATATAGGACTAATGTACCCTCAGGCGAATACTTTCAGGTTAAGTCTGCATGAGACTGGTAGCTTCCTCATCTAAAACTAATTTCTACAAGAGCATGTGACTTCCGGGTGCAGGCTTTCCTGAAGGCGTTAGGTCACCAAGAGATGACGCTCAGTGACAGTGGATCAAAGTCAAGTCAAGTCCTCAAGGCATTAGGTCACCAAGAGATGACGCTCAGTGACAAAGGATCAATGTCAAGTCAAGTCCTCAAGGCGTTAGGTCACCAAGAGATGACGCTCAGTGACAGTGGATCAAAGTCAAGTCAAGTCAAGTCCTCAAGGCGTTCAGCTGCAGTGGTGGCTCCATCCTCAGAAAATGATGATGATGAATGTCAGTAACGAACTAAGATGTAGTGGTAGGTTATAATCAGAGCTGGTGCTATCACTAGGCCAATTAGGCAACCGCCTATGGCGCAAACCGCAGAGGGGCACAGTACTGACCTTTGAGGGTGATGCCTAAATGGCAGGGAGGATAGTGTGATTCGCTTGCATAGCTAGGCGGGGTTGTCGCACGGAAGGTCCTGGGCTCGAGTCCTGGGTAAGCCACTCACGTCTGTTGTTTTTCTGTTGTCTAGTTTTCTACTTCTTTATGTCTTACGAGTGCCTGAAAACATACCTTTATGCTTGTCTAATATTTATTTACCTTTGAGGGGTACAGTTTTTTACAAATTATTTTTTTTTTTAACCCATGTAAAAAAAATACAACTGACAATTTATGTATATTTATATTTTGTAAAATTTTAAGATAAATACCACAACAGTGCTTTGGAATACAATTAATTTTTTTTTTTAAATTATGAAAACTTTCTATACTCTATATTTTATTTACCCTGTTGGTGATATTTTTCACTAAGGAAAAAAAGTTTCTTATTCTTCTTAGTTGACCACTTGTGTTGGATAGGTTACATCATGTCGCACACGCTCACATACATTCACACAATTTTACATTTTTTACTTACTCTATTTGGACTGAATGGAGTAGGCAAATGGTACCACATTTTTGTATCAGAAATCAGAGTTATTATCTTAAATTAATCATACTATACATTCCAATTGTAACCCATCAAGGGTTGAACGGGACATATTTTTATAAAAAAGAAAACAATATAAGGTTCTAATATCCTAAAGTAGCTTGTTCCTAGTTGTAATTTGAACAGTTTCTTATTGCTGTGAATTTTTTTAATTGCCAAGACATTTGATGGATCTCTGAACTACTTAATTGCATGTCTTCTCCTTTCATATTTTTTTTATCCCTGTCTACTTTCCAGTTAAGCTGCCATTGTTAAAAAAATTAAGCTTTTAACCTCTGGTCTGCCCAACCTTAATATTATTTGACTTATAGGAGATCTGGGAGCCGCGTTAGCACATTGGTTAGTGCACTGGCTTCCTAGCTCGATGGACCATGGGTCGATCCCCAGTTGAGGTGGAATTTTTTAGACCGCAAACGGCTCCGGGGTCGACCCAGCCTCATGAATTGGGTACCAGAGTGTCACAGATGGAAATAGTGCAGCAGTGATCATCCACTTTTGTCCCTCCCCATCTAGTTTATTTTTTGCTACAGGAACGCCGGATTCACAAGTGCAATTAACACGTGAGCCGTTTGGCAATTAAGCACGGGGGGAACAGAGAGAGCGCGGAGCATGGGATAATAGATTCTTTGATCAGGGGCGATGTTAAGTCTGAGACGGACCTTGAATTGTAAAACTTTCAGGGGAATTAATTGCGTAGCTGATGATGAAAGTCAAGCCAGAGAGATTGTCGGCGGCAGAGGTGGTAAAATTACCTTTGATTCAAGAATCGAACGGCAAATGGGCTCGGGTCTGGCAGTAGGTGTGACTTTCGCATTAAAGAGCGATAGAACGGAATTTACGGATATATACCATGTCTCTCCGATAGCCATGATAAGTTGTTCAGAAATCGATCTGAAATTCACTAGCTCGATATCTTAGATTTCTCGTACAGAGTGAAAATTATTAGATTTTTCGTGGAGTGTTTCATTTTTCTGATTGCGGTAATTTATATACTAGCCTTTAAATGATTAAGTGTAAAGTTTTCATTATACTAATTCACTGACATTTTCTGTGCTAATTAAATAACTTATAGCTAAATCTTTTTCAGCCGTAAAGTGAATTTAATTACTCGCTATTTCCCAGTAAGAGATGTTTTAATTTGACTAGTACATACATTAAATAACTGTCTACTGACGGTATATATTATTTACTTCTATCCATTTTATGTAATTTTTTAAATGACTAGTGTTCATATCACGCGTTAAAGTAAACGATAGGATAAGATAGACACGTGTATTTTAAATCTAATTTATAATGGAGTGGTGAAAAGGTCCTATTTTAACACGTGTTAGATATGATATTGATAATTTGGTTAAATGTTTATATTTTCTTTCCTAAAATCTAGGCTGATCAACTTGAGTACTAGCGGGTTTTTTATGGCCATATGAACTTATGATCATACGAACTTATAATATTATAAGCATCCAGGAATATTTAATATTGATGAGCTTCTTGCTGTGACCTGTGTGGTCCAATTTACCTCATTTTCATGAGAGAAACCAGAATAGAACCATTAAATTATTATATTAACTGGACTAGAACTATTACCAGATTTACTTCTATCAATCTCATCAGCCAGCTGTGGCGAAATATATTGTCAGCAACATTTGTGTAACTTAACCTAGCGCCTCAGCCACCTGAGGCTAAACATCATAGGAACTATATATATATATATATATATATATATATATATATATATATATATATATATATATATATATATATATATATATATATATATATATATATATATATTCTATTCATCCTATGTCGGCGATCACCACGTGTCATGGAGTGTTCGAAGGTTTCGTCTAGATTATTTTATAATTCCTTACTTTTCTATTCCTTCACATTTTGTCTGTTTTCTCTACGAAATATTTGCACCTGCGGTCTGTTCTTTCGCTGTTTTTCAAGTCTTCACTAATAGTCCTGTCATACGATCCTAATGCTATCTTCTCCTACAATTCACTTAAAGTATTTCTTTAGGAACGTCAGTACAATTTATTCGCTTGGTCGAAACCACAGCGGTTCCCAGAGGATTATAAAACCCTTTCAATAAAA